>JAKSXM010000049.1:0-33891 GCA_022575985.1 Anagrus nilaparvatae | reverse complement strand
AGAAGTTTGGTGACCAACTGTTGAGATCTCAACTTACATGTGAGTGACTGCTTTCTCGAATAGTGTACCGTAGAGTGAACTGGGATCGACCTTAAGAGAATTTAATACAGTAGTTTAAAAAATTAGTGATTTATATTTGAGAAAGTATGATCGTATGTATATATTAAAACAAATACGTAGCTAGTTCTTCCTACCGCCTTAATCACAGGGCATGTACACGAAAACCGACAAAAAATAGGTCTACAGTTTTGTTGGAGATTATTTCAATTCATTCCAAGTAATTTTATGCGTAAGTGGTTATACCTTTTGGCTTCGTAGTTCCTTAACATTCTCGAAAAGTGTAAAAAAGTGGTTTATTTAAAATGGAGTGGTTTTCAACAATGGTGAGTGTTTTGTAGGCTAATGTTTTTGATTTTTCAAACAAAATTTTAATTTCAATAATTCGAAAGTTTTATTATCAACCTATCCAAATTTGAACTATTTTGTTTTATAGTTTACGATTAATGATTAGCACAGCGCACAGGTCATGTTCCTTGTTCAATTGCATCTTTAATAACTGACTAGCAAGCAATACAAAAAGGAATCCTTCAATCAAAATGGAAAATCCCTCAATGAAAAGAACGGTTAGCTTCATAAAAATCTCAACTCGATCAAGTCAATTGGTTTTGCTGCTATATCTATTCTCATGTAGTCAATGTTGAGATTGTACCTGTAGTTCTAAGCCCTCAAAACTTCAAACTCTCCATTACTGGGAAACAGACACTACATTAACTTTGTCTTTCAACATTTAACTAACGGTTAGCATCGAACCTTGGGTTTTGTGCAAATAAACCATTCTTTTTGAAAAATAAAATGTATTTTTTAATACAATGTATTTTTAATACAAGTATTTTTTTTATAAAAGTGTTTTTATTTAATCTTGGAACAAGTCTTTTCATTAACTGCTGGAGAAATGGGAATTTCAGTAAAAGGGTGAAACATTTTTTTATCGTCATTTTTGAAGTATTCTTGAGTTGTTTTTTGTGCTGAATAACCCATTTATAAGAAGACGAGTTTGATAAGTTAGTAGCGAATAATCGCATACAGTTGTGGGGCTATAAAGTTTGGCGTATTAGTGGCGTGGTGTAGTGTTATGTATTGCAGTTGGACGATGTACGATGTATTGTAACTTGTCAACATTTCCAACATTGCTGTGTCAAACTGTCAGCATGCGTTGAATTGGAAGCGTTGCATGTTATTCATAAAGATTGCTGACAGTTTCTAGTGAACCTCTTTATTACTACTACTTACTAGATCGGTGTGCCAAAAATCGTTTCAGAAATAGAAGCGCATTACTAAACTGTTTGGTGTGTTGTAGTGCGGTCAAACGATAATAGAAGGATCATTTCTCTTCTTTTCTCCTCTCATTCCTTCTCACTTTTTATCTTTCTATGTATGTATTGCCCTCCTCTTCTCCACTATTGTTTCCACCTCTTGGCCACACCTCCCGACCACTCCTCAAGTATTGACATTGCAAGTTGTAGCAGGAGCCAAATACTGAACGCTTGCTCACTCTTTGACTGGGGTCTATCACATCAACTGGTCACTGTTTACCTCTGGCCTTTCTATTTGCTCTTTCTCTCATCCCTTCTCTCTTTCACCTTCTCTCTCTTCCTCTCCCTATTCCCTATATGTATCCGTCTCTCTTCATTTTATACATTTTCTCTCTCATGCTTCCCAATTCTCGTATTTTTCTTTCACTCTTCAAATTTGGCGAAATGGTTGTTTGTTCATCAATTTCCAACGATTTTCAATCTGTTAACGCTAGTTTCTGCGTATTATCAGTGTGCGATAGCTTTTGTGGCAATCATGCATCAACAAAATGTCTGGTAATGTCTCTATAATCCCTAAATCTGATATGACTGATGTGGAGTTCTGCACTTGATGCTGTCAAGGAAGAATATTATCAGGCAATGATCACTGCAGGAAGACAAAAACAATCAGTTTTTATCAGAGAGTTGGCATACAGCAATCATGAAAACAGTCAACAAAGCAAGTGGTGCAATTCAGATTGACACTTTTATTATCTACGAACCATTTATCTTGGAGAATTTGGTAATCTGCTAGACTTGAATTCAATAAATTATTAAAACTCTCCAGAATCAACCTTGAAAAACATTGAGAAGTAATTCTCATTAATTTTTCTTTCAAATAATATCTTGAGAAAATGAATCTCAACTACTCTTGAAAATGCATCTGGTATTCAACTTTCAAGTAATAATTTTATTGATAATAAATTCTTAAATTATGTTTTCTTTTTTCCAGAGAAATAATTTATTTTCAATAAAGTGATCAGATTTAATCGATATAGCAGACTATTAATTTATATTGATCATTATCATTAGTTCTAACAAACTATATTTATTTTTTTGAAGCAATTTAGAACAAATTCCAACGACTTTCATTGTCATCTTTCATTGCTTACAGAGAAATGATTAAAATTCAAACTGTAGGCTATTCATTTGCCAAAAAATACGGGCATCCAGAGCAGAGCTAGATACTTGATCATGACCATCCGCAAGGACCTTGCACCGTAAACCGTTGTGCGTACAGGGCGTTGCCTAGTTTCTCATTTGTAGGGGCTAATCACTAGACACAGTAATTTTCATCACAGAGCGAGATTTTTCCACTTACAATTGATATTGAAGTGATAAAGTCTGCAACTGTATAAAATTGATTGGAAAAAGTAATGAATACCACTTTTCTACTAAGGATAATATTTTATTTGATTTATTGAATTGTTCAAGATTGTTTCTGACAGTTTTATTGTTAGCTTCATTTTCATTTTGAACATGTTCATATATGGAGTGTGAAAAAGGCTCCTCTTCATTGCCTTCCTTATCATTGAAGCTTTCAGCATTTCTATATCATTTAAGCTATCAGCATTTTGTATCATGCCAAGCACAGATTCTCGTTATAGAAGTCAATGAAATCAGAATATAGTTTACACTCTCACGACTTGAAAAGGTCAGGTTACAACGCGAAACAAAGTTTCCAAATCATGTCAAAGTGATGAGCGATAGTCAAAATTCAAGTTTATTCTGCATTTCTTGCTTCACAAATCAATCGGCATAGTAAAAATGTATTTATTTTGTCATGTTTTGTTCCTGGACTGCTATTTTCTCGTGCTCTTTCCTGAGGTATTTCAACCCATTTTGGCGAAATATTGTATATGAGAACAGTTTACCAGATCAGATTCACTTGTAGATGGTTTGATGCCCATGAAGTGTTGCTGGGGAAACATGAACGTAGAACATCTGGAGAAGACTGGAACGGACTGAATTCCCCAGACAGTGCTGTCATCCGGCTTGTATCATCAACCGACCACTCTAATTGTCTATTGCCGACGCTCATGTCAACAGGAATGCTTTGCTTGTACTGCTCAGGTACCTAATACAACCAGCATGTTGATTGACAAGCTGTGTCCATCATCGGGCAACAACTCAGCCATAAAAGCACAACGCAGTCAACCAACTCCACCGCAATCTGATGCATCTTTAATAATGCAGATGCCACTTGCCTCTCAGCCTCTTACATTGACTTTCCGTGCTGCCAATTCGCGAGGTTGGCACTAGGGTTCAATCTAGTTTCAATCTCGAGTTGATGCATACCTGAATCAATTCAGTTGGATTGACAGTGAGCTGGAATGTGTTGATCTAGCTGCAGTTAATAAGAAAGGCTGCATAGAACACATACTTGATCTTAATCATTAGTAGGATGAATTTGATTTCAGTTAGGGTGTAATAAATGATTTGAGGTGTATAATTCTCATTATTGCTCTTTGGTTCTGAAATATCATGTTTCTTCTATGTTATTCAATCTCTTTTGCCACTTGCTCGAATTTCATCCTCATGTTTCCAATTTTCTAGTACTAGTACAGTTTTGCTAATAAGGCTAGTTTCACACTCATTCGGTTCGTTTCGTTTTCGGCAAATTCCGATAAGTGTGAAACGGTAATTCGGTTTGAATTCGGTACCGAATAGAAACCGCATAGAACCGAACGCCCACTTGACTCTAATAAATTCCATCAGGTTTCAATTCGTTGCTAGCGAGAGGCTACTTCCACACACTTTCGGTTCGGTTCGGTTCGTTTCGTTTTCGGCAAATTCCGATAAGTGTGAAACGATGATTCGGTTTGAATTCGGTACCGAATGGCAACCGCATAGCACCGACCGCCCCCTCCACACGAATAGGTTTCATCATATTCCAATTCGTTGCTAGGGAAACGGGAAAAAAACAAAGTCTTTTACACACGCTTGGCTTTTTTGTTTTTATTTTAAACTGATATCATGATTATCTGTTTTAAATTTTTCCAAGTCAAAATCATATGGTCAATTAATTTCTGTTAGTTCACAGGAACATTATTTTTTCTTTCTCAATTAATAGTTTGCTAAAAAAATATGAAAGATATAAATTAAAACTCAGGGAGAATTTTTATTTTTTTATTTTATTTTTCCACGAATATTACATGATTTCATCAATGGAGAGAAGAGATGAAGTTTATATACCATGTGTCAAAACAAGAACAAATTTTCAATTCAAAAAAATCATCTCTCTGAACATCCAAAATTAACATAATCAAAAAGAAACTATTCAAATAATTCACAATTTTTAATTAATTTTAAAATTTTGTTGTTCAAGAAATAACATATCACAATTTAACACAAGCTGTTATATTTAAATATACCAGCATGAACTGTGAAAATCCAAACACAGCTGTGTTTGAGAAGAAAATACCTAATTGGAACCGTACGAATTAAAACCTGACATGTATGAAAGCCTCATTCGTTTTCGGTAACGAACCGAACCGAACCGAAAACGTACCGAACCGAATGAAACCGAAAGCGTGTGAAGCTAGCCTAATAATGTCATTCAGATAATAAACTATCAGGTTTTCAAGTACTTGGATTCGCCAAGTTCATTCAGGTTTTAAATTAGTGAATGAAAAAAACTTGATATTGTCTTAATATTGGTATTTTCAAGTAATATCATCAGTAATACAAGGTTAATGTAATTTTTTATATGGCAAAAGCATTGGTGTTGTTTATTTGCCCTCAATTCAAAATCCAAATTAATCGAGCGGCTCATATCCAAAACATAGAACGTCATAACGTCAGAGCTAGTTATTGTACTGTGATGCTTTGACAGCTTATTTATTGGATTTTATACCAGTTTTATTTTTTTTAACTGAATTTATTCGGTTTATAACTTATCATGATGATAAAGATCATGTTTTCACGAACCCAAATCTGTATTTCATTGACAATCATATTTATAATCGAATATGTCTTGAAAAAAAAACAACAAAACTCATTCTGTAACCAAAAGTTTTTCCAAACTGAAGCTGATATCTCAATTTTTTCCAGATTCACTATTAATAATCAATTTTTTCTTCCAATTCAGCAAAATTATCAAACTTCTGATGCTCTAAACTTAATTTTTGTAGAGGCTTACTGATATTGAAATGGAATAGATAGAATACCAGATACTATTTCGAGAGAGAAATTATGAGTGTCTCTGACAGCATATCCGATTTGCGTTCTAGGAAGCCTGTTATTTTCATTCAACGCGATGATCAAATACTGTGGATTCTTAGTATTCAATTAATTGATATCCACCCGAATGTCTTCTTCTCTCTAATCACTAGATTCAGGATTACATTATTTTCAATAACATATTTTGTAACCATTTTCATTTCGAAAAATAATATCTTTCTAAGTCATATGAAATGTATAGTTCTATGTAGTCGATAATAAATGAAACATTAATTCATAGTGAGGTCCACGTTATAATAGCAGTGTAGGAAGATAGGAGAACAGCTTTACCAATTTTCTGCCTTGCCACTGCCTTCTATAGAAGATAGCTTACTCTGGTATATTATCTGATTATTAACTGTCCATTCCTGTTTAAAATAGTCAATCATATTTTATTCGTGAATAAAATATATTTTACAATGATAAAATAATGCATTTTCATAATTTAGATGGAATATTTTGTTAATTAATTACAATGTGTATGTTCATACAGTGTTGAAAAAATCTGGCAACATTGTGGAGCTGGAAAAGTATGGAAAAGTATAGCTATCTGCTTTGTCGAATGATAGCAACGTAAATGTTAATCACTACTACCATCATAACGTGGACCTCCCTTTACGAGTAGCCTATATGAGACGATCAACCAACTTGGAATAGTTGCAAAAATGTTAGGAATATGTTACATAAAATTCATAATACTAATAATTTTTTGGTCAAGGGCAATAAACTCTTGAGATTATTTTTTCATTGCAATCAAAATTTACAATAAATTGACATTTTATTCCAAATGAAACAAAAATAAAATATTCTGATGTAGGTATCAAATTGCTCATATTCAACATGATAACATGTTTTGTAAATTTGATACTCGTCTCAAGGCATTGGACTCATCTTTAACTCATCTCTCTTTTCAAGAAAGAGAAGACTTTAGTTCTATTCTTGTTCATCCACGTTCATACAGTTTAGTATTATTTCTAATCGTTAATCTAATTATCATTGTTCAAGTGAATAAGATTGTTTTCTTTCATTTTCAAACTAATCTGTATTTCTATTTAGGAAAAAAATCAAATCAATCTCATCTGGTTTGAAGTTCATCACCACATCAAGTGGGCTAACCCTACATATTTTCAGAGAACCTGGAATAACAATTTCAACAGTTTATTTTGTTTTCGTAGGAATAAAAATAGTCATTGATTTGCCATATTTGTACCTCCGAATTCCTCTACAAATCCCCGGGCTGTATTAATTTCAAGACATATCATAAATCATTCCTTGTGAAGCTCTGACAGACATCGTTGCTGTCATGACTGGGATGATATGATATCATGTATTCTCAGCTTGAAGATGAGAGCATTGTCAATTCTCCAGTTGTTAATGTCTGTTATTCAAGTTATTCTGAACAAGAATCGATATCTTTCCAGTCTCAATACAGCAGGTGATCTGTTTCACTCCAATTAAAATGTAATTTTATACCACCCAATGGTTTTCATGAATGATGAGCCTGTCATAAACTCGCCTAAATCAAAATGCGATGATTGTATTTCGCGGTAGAATTTATTTTCATTTGTTAAAAAAAAAATTAACCATAACTATGTGAAGAAATAATTTTTAAAGTGCTCTCCCAATGCTTAATTTGGATAGTCAAAATTTAGCCTTACAAGAGTAACAACCAAACCTTCAATATAGAGTTTCATTGAAATTCGATGTAGCATTTAGTGTTTTGCACACATTCACCTCAACTTCCCCACTCTACAAACTGAAAATTGGAAAACTATTTCCATGTGTCATTTATATCAGTCACTGTCTATTTGAGAATAATCTTGAGATCTGACAACCAGTTTTTTCTCTTGACGATAGTCCTTGTCTTCATTTCAGTGTAACCCTTATGCTGATACATCAAGAACTCAAGTAAGATCCTATTTATTTATTTTGATAATAATTTGGTCGATGTAAACTCAATTCAATTTCTTTTGCATGTATGACGGCGTGTGTACTTGAACTGTGAGAATATGAATATGAAACCGGTAACAGAGTTGGGTGTTGGGTCTTGAGGGTCCTCGAAGCAGACAGGCCTCATGCCAATATGTACAGTCCACTCTAATAAGGTAATATTGCTGAAAGCAAAGTCTCTCTCAACTTCTAGCAGGTCGAATGTGAAGAGGTCCACTTGCATCCAACTTTCTCTTTTTGCTTGTGCTGCTGCAATGTCTCACTCACTCTCCGTCGTGTGTTCTCACTCACTTCCCCCGGTCATGTGTTAATGTTGTACCAAAAATTTATTAATTACTTAATTTTATTTTATTTATTTTATTTTCTCCTTATTTGGACATAACTTTGAATATCCATTTATTAAATTTCTAGTTAATAATTTTGATTTGTTGGATTGGTACAACTGGACGAAGCCTTGTCGGTTGACCAGCCAGCGATTTCCTTCTTCTTCTTGTTCTATAAGGCCTAGCTGTGGCATCTCAAAATGTAGCATGTGATTTGAATTATGAAATATCTAAATTTTTTTACTACAAAATTTTTCTTTAAATTATGCTAAAGTAGCATAAAATGTAAATCTACAATGCCTGATTGAATTTTATATTTGAATAACCCCAGTTGGGTTTTTTTTTTATTTTACCATTAATTTTGAATGACCGGACAAATATAATACCAGGATAAATACAGGATGAAGGAGACTACACATTTTCCATAAACTCAAGCAAATTCAACCAAATATTTTGGAATTCCAGTACAGTATGAAAATTAAATTTCAATTTACAATTCGAAGTGGGGTAAGCAGAACACTTGTTTTACAATTCGGCTTCTAATTCAACCAAGTCCATCGAATTTTATGAGTTTCAAACTTCGTTAATCGTCGCTTATCTACGATTCCACATCACACTGAAGCTTCAGTTGTAGGCCTACCGGGTTACTAACATAGATTTAATAATCAAAACTTGTAAACTGAATATTTTGTAACTTCAGAAATGAAATTGATTTTTATGTTGAAAATATAAGATTCAATCGGACTTGGCTTAAATTTTATTTCAACCAGGATTGCCAAAATATTCACTGGCCCTCATGACCAGCATTGCTTCCTACTTGTTAGGCAGTCTTATTTGAGATTACTCAAATTGGGTTGGTTACAATTGGTAGCGGAGAACGTGGTTCTAATGTGGTTCTGCCTTTTTAATTTATATGGAAATCTTGGTTGAAATTGAAGCATAATTTATTTAGTATGGTTACTGAGAGAGAGCTTAGTACTGAGCAATTATTTTCATGATTTGTATTTTGTACCGTATTGAATTGTTTCACTTGCTATAACCATCGATTTTGTAATCATGGAAAAACTAAATCAGACTATTTCTGATGAAATTGATCTGAGTAAATTTTTAACTCAGAAAATTATTCCTGATTATCTTGTGAAACCTAACCTTGTTTTTGAACTCATGACCTTGGGAGAAGACTTGTCAAGTCTTGAGTCATGCAATGTGAGTAATCTTAGATCTAGCTATCGTTCATTAGCAGGTAATAGTACCAATCAAATTATTCATAATTTGTCAAGTTATAATGAGTCAGTCAATTGTCTTAGAGAAAAACTTCCAAAAGTAATGGAACTTATTGACACTGTACAAAATGGTGTGCAAACTGGATATTACAGAACTGTAATCAGAGCTAATGTAGTAAAAATTGAGTCAATATTTATGCATTATTTAAATAGGATGAAACAAATTATTGTATTTTTACAAACTGAGAGTGAAGAAACTTTTGTCTTAACTGAAAATTTGGATGAGCTTTCGAAATTTGCAAAACATTTTATTGATTGTTATAATAGAATTATTGAACTACAAAGCTTGATTGCTCCATCTAGACCACCATCACCGAATCCAGCTGCTTTACTGGAACCTTTTCCTAGTCAATCTAAAGTTGTAATTAATAAAAATTTAGGAACTAGTTCAAAGGATACTTGTGCTGTTACATTGTGTGAACCTGGTACAAGTGGTGAGTCTACAACTGAATTTGAAAATATTGGTCCATCAAAACTCAATCATGGTTATCAAGTTAATAATTTGATCCCTAGACCAACTTTGGAAATTGATTCAAGTTTCTACAATAAATTGAGAAATCCTGTAGAAAGCTTCTTGAAAAATCTTCAGCCTTGTGATGGATTAAATATTGATAGCTTATTGAAATTCTTGGAAGCTGCTATAAAAATTCATGATTTATCAGTTATGTCTGACACAAGCCTATTGCAAATTCTTGTTCCTTATACAACTGGACCTCTAGGTGATAAAATATTGTACTCTTTGAATTCTAATGCTAGCTTCAAACAATTTCACCTTGACTTGTTGAAATATTTTATCCCTCAGCGTCTTCTCTCAACAATTAAGAGAGATAAATTTGATAGATTGCAAGGACCCTGTGAAGCCCTATCATCATACGTGACAAGTATCAAAGAAGCAGCGAAATTATTATTATTGGATGAGAGTGAAGCTGAAATTGTAAGTACAATCATATCTGGTCTTAATCCTCAAGAGAGAAGTAGGTTAGTATTCATGAAAAAACCTGAATCATTCAATGACCTAAATATGCTTGCAGTTCATTCTCAAAATATTGCCTTCATTGATAATGAAAGAATGCATTTGTACAATAATACTTCTGTTCAAAATCATGCTTTTGGCAATTCTAATAATAAAAATCCCAATAAAAATAATTTCAACCGTAGGAATGATAGTGTATGCTACACATGCAATCAGAAAGGTCACATCTCTCGTAATTGTTATTCAAAAAACGAGCGGCGCGGTTTTCCAAAAGACAACACCTGATTTCTAATGCAAGTCTAAAAATAAAAAAGAATTATACTCACAAAAACCAATTAGGAAAGATTAAAAAAGGACTTTGTGGCGTTATCAATTCTAATAATAATCTGCCTTTTATTCCTGTTAGCTTTGGAAATAGCAAAATAACTCAGTCTGCTTTGATTGATACTGGTTCCTCTTACTCCTTTCTTTCATACAACTTATTTCATGAGTTGACTAAAAGTAATGAGGTGGATTTCAATGTATTCAATAAAAACCTGATTTGTTCTGCTGCTAATTCTTCTGATATGACTATAAAAAAGGCTTGTATTATGAAAATCAGATTGCAACATATGACTTGGAAGTTTGAATTCCTTTTGAGTAGTGATTTGCCAGTCAAGATAATACTTGGTGCTAATTTTATAAAAATGTCAGATATGATTATTGATTTACCTAATAATCGATACTTCTTTTGCTTCAACCCTAGTACTACATTTCCTTTAATTCGTGATGCAAACAACAATGCTAATAAAAGAAATTTCTCAGTTAGTAATGTTATTCAAAAAATTATTCCTGGAGATGTTTCTCATCTTTCTGATTTTGAATTGAAAAGGGTGAACAAAATCATTGCTGACTTTCCTGATGTATTGACCAGTAGAGTAGGGAGTACTGATTTAGTACAGTATGATATCAAACTGACTTCAAATAAAATTGTTAGATGTCAACCTTTCCCTCTTACTCCTTTCAAAACTCAGG
Organism: Anagrus nilaparvatae; assembly: GCA_022575985.1. NCBI lineage: Eukaryota > Metazoa > Arthropoda > Insecta > Hymenoptera > Mymaridae > Anagrus > Anagrus nilaparvatae. Next base: position 22,775 of record JAKSXM010000049.1, on the reverse strand, counting down.
TTATGAGAAGTAAAATTCAGAAATTATTGGATGATGGAGTTATTGAAAACTCTGACTCTCAGTATAGCAGCCCTTGTTTTCTTGTACCAAAAACTGAAAATCCCACTGAAGAGAAAGATTTCAGACTGGTAGTAGATTATAGGCGTCTAAATCAAAATATTGAATTAATTTCTGCACCAATTGGAAATCTAAATACATCCTTTCATCATTTTTCGAAAGCCAAGTACTTCTCTACTCTTGATTTGAATAATGCTTATGGACAGATTGCTCTTACCGAACGTTCTAAAAAGTTAACTGCTTTCATTACTCCTTTTGCACTTTACCAATATAAAAGAATTCCAAATGGAATTTCTTCTGGAGCTCAAGTACTTTCCAGCCTAATGGAGAAAATATTTGGTGACCTTAGATTTAAAAACGTTTATTTCTATCTTGATGATTTAATTGTATACACCGAAACTCTTGAATCCCACTTAGAAGTACTGAGAGAGGTATTCAACCGTCTTCGTAGTGCAGGTCTAACTGTTAATCCTACCAAAGTCTCATTTTGTGTTCCAAAAATATCTTTTCTTGGACACATTGTCTCTCACAACTCTATTAGCATCGACCCTGATAGAACTAAGGCCATTGTAAACAGTCCTGTACCGAAAAGGGTGAAAGACATTCAGAGATTCATTGGTTTGTTAAATTTTTACCATAAATTCATTCCCGACCTGGCAACCATTGCAGCCCCATTAAATGCACTTCGAAAGAAAGATGTAAAATTCATTTGGAGTACTGAATGCCAGCAAGCATTTGACAAATTGAAAATGATAATTACCCAGCCTCCTGTTTTAAAAATTGCCGATTTTAATCGTAGATTTGTTCTGGAAACAGATGCATCTAGTGTAGGTATTGGCTGTGTCTTGAGTCAGGATTATGACGGTACTCTTGCCCCAATAGCATTTGCATCCAGAACATTATCCACTTTAGAAAGGAAATATTCGGCGTATGAAAAAGAGGCACTTGCTGTGTTATTTGGTATTGAAAAGTTCAGATATTTCTTAGAGCATACGAAATTTACTTTACATACTGACAATAGTGCTCTGCAATGGGTACTTAAGAATCCCAAGCCATTAGGAAGGATAGGCCGGTGGATTCTTAGAATAAGTTCTTTCCAGTTCGATGTCAAACATATCAAGGGTACTGATAATGTGATTGCTGATTATCTAAGTAGGATGTTTGATGAAAATCCTGATAAGGAATCTACTGATAATGTTTCTCCTAATGAATTTGAAAGTCTTGATTCTCCTGCTTTGTGTAACGTTGCTCTATCTGACTTTCCACTATGTTTTACTGAGATTTCTGATTATCAAAAAAAGGATCCGTTCATAATAGAGATAATGAATAAGAAGGAATCTGGAGAAGATATTTTTCCATATTCTATTTCTAAAGGGGTACTTCTTTATAATAGTAGAAATAATCAGGAACCCAAGATTGTTCTTCCTAGTATTTTGAAGCCCATGATTTTCAAATATTATCATGAAACTACTTATGGCGGTCACTCTGGTTTTCTGAAAACACTAAACAAAATAAAACAAAAATTTATTTGGAAGGGTATTTCTAAAGATCTAGTTGCTTTCATCAAGTCCTGCAAGTTATGTTCATTGAGTAAGCCAGCACAAAAAACTAATTATGGTTATCTTTGTTCATCTATTGCTTCACAACCAATGGAAAAAATGTTCTTGGACTTTGTAGGGCCATTACCAAGGACAACAAGTGGTAACACCATGATATTCTCCTGTATGGATGCTTTCACTAAGTATTCATGGCTACTTCCATTACGAAAAGCAACCTCTGAGTCTTTATGTAAGGAGCTTCAGAAAATATTTGTAAACTTTGGTGTCCCTAAATATGTAGTTTCTGATAACGGTCCTCAATTTAAATCAAATTTCTTTAAAAACTTTTGTTTCCAAAAGGGAATTTTGCATATAACTCAAACAGAATATAATCCTAAACCTAACCAAGTAGAAAGAATACATCGTAATTTAAAATCTTGTCTTATTAGCTTTAATCATGACAAACAGAATAAATGGGATTTAACTCTACAGTGGCTTCCCTTAGCATTCAATAGTGCTTTCCATGAGAGTAGCAAGTTTTCTCCTCATGAACTGATGTTTCGTCATAAGGTTAATAATCCTATAAACAATATTTGGAAAATTGATGATATACTACCAACGAAGTTTGTTAAAGATACTAACAAAATATGGAAAGATGCTTATCATAACTTATTGAAGTCTCATAATTCCAGTAAAAAGAGGTATGATATGTATAGAAATCCAATTCCATATAAGATAGGTGATATTGTTTTCCTAAAATCAAATCCTGTTAGTAAAGCATGTAATCAGATTACTGCCAAATTACTTCCCAGGTATTCTGGACCTTATTTGATAAAAGAATGGATTAGTCCAGTCAGTGTGAAATTATTTTCAACCGATGGACAAACATTTGTGCGACGAGCACATGTGAGTCAACTTAAAATGGGAAATAATCCTTAAGTAGACTTTTCTCATAATGAGATTTTTATTGTAATACACATATGTGGTGGACGCACTCATATGTTTGTGGTAGTTACTCTTGTAACTATTCTATTTGTGTAAAATTTTGTTGTGTTCTTTGGAAACTTGTGATTCTGCACAATTATTGTGTCACTTGATTTCTTGTAACATGGTATGATGAAGAATGTACTATATATTTAAGAATTGTAATTATTATTGCTTTGTAACTAAGTAAGTTACAGTGTATCAATTTAGTTGTATATGTTATTTTGATAATGTGTTATTTGCTCACTAATCTCATTGCTCAGTTTTCTCTCAGTAACTCATGCTAACTCTTGCTTTTCTCTTTGGTAATTTGGATTTTTGAAGTTTTGTCCAATGCTTGTAGATTTTATTTTCTTCTTTGAGCCTTGTCGACCTGATCAATTGACAATGATCTCTCTTCTTTCTCTTTCTCTTCCCTCTACTTTTCATTTTCTTTGGGCGGCCGACCAATTACTCTCCTTTTCTATTTATTTAACTTCTATCTTGAATAAATTTCTGGTACAATTTGGTTCCTAAATTAAATACCCCCAGTTGTGGAGGTTTGTACCAAAAATTTATTAATTACTTAATTTTATTTTATTTATTTTATTTTCTCCTTATTTGGACATAACTTTGAATATCCATTTATTAAATTTCTAGTTAATAATTTTGATTTGTTGGATTGGTACAACTGGACGAAGCCTTGTCGGTTGACCAGCCAGCGATTTCCTTCTTCTTCTTGTTCTATAAGGCCTAGCTGTGGCATCTCAAAATGTAGCATGTGATTTGAATTATGAAATATCTAAATTTTTTTACTACAAAATTTTTCTTTAAATTATGCTAAAGTAGCATAAAATGTAAATCTACAATGCCTGATTGAATTTTATATTTGAATAACCCCAGTTGGGTTTTTTTTTTATTTTACCATTAATTTTGAATGACCGGACAAATATAATACCAGGATAAATACAGGATGAAGGAGACTACACATTTTCCATAAACTCAAGCAAATTCAACCAAATATTTTGGAATTCCAGTACAGTATGAAAATTAAATTTCAATTTACAATTCGAAGTGGGGTAAGCAGAACACTTGTTTTACAATTCGGCTTCTAATTCAACCAAGTCCATCGAATTTTATGAGTTTCAAACTTCGTTAATCGTCGCTTATCTACGATTCCACATCACACTGAAGCTTCAGTTGTAGGCCTACCGGGTTACTAACATAGATTTAATAATCAAAACTTGTAAACTGAATATTTTGTAACTTCAGAAATGAAATTGATTTTTATGTTGAAAATATAAGATTCAATCGGACTTGGCTTAAATTTTATTTCAACCAGGATTGCCAAAATATTCACTGGCCCTCATGACCAGCATTGCTTCCTACTTGTTAGGCAGTCTTATTTGAGATTACTCAAATTGGGTTGGTTACAATGTGAAGGATATTTTATATCCTTCTTAGAGAATCGACAATTATTTGTTGAAACACCGCCGATTTATGAAGTTACATCATATTATTATATTATTGTTATTCTAATTGCATTCAATCTTTATTCTCAATGATTTATTATTTATACTTTGTAAAATTCGTGGAATAACTAGCATTATCGTCATTTAATGTAAATTAGTGTATAAGCCAGTAAATATTGTAACATACATAAAGAAATGTAATCTAATCTCCTAGTGTATTCATCTACCTTCCTTTGTCCTCCAATTTATCTTTATGATAAATTTAATTTATCTTTTAGGTCATGAAATAATATATTTTTCTGCTCTTTAGATTTTGTTTGTTGTGAGGATCAAAATTATCAGCTCTACCTATTAAAGTGTAGGATTTTTTAGTATTCATAATTCATCTCTTGAAAATAATAATCATTATCAAAACAGCATGACAATAGCATGATTATAAGGATAAATTTCAGAGAACCTGAAAAAAAATTTTACTTCGATGATGCTCAACCCTATCGGAACAAAAAATAATAACAACATTAGGAATTATTGTTGAGATTGATTGAGAAACTCATTACAGGAATCGTTGATTGGCTACAAGCTAATAGTCAATACTTTATTGATTATATTAATTAATTATTTTATTAATTATTTTATATTTGGATTTACATACATGTACTGTGGGGTGGACATTTTGTATCAATTCAATATTTCTTACTGATATATCTAGTCTTGATTATTATTCAAATGTTCTAATGTTATTACAGCATATTTCACTTTAGGCTTATATTTTAAATGGAAACTGTAAATTCTATTGATAAAGGTATACGTTACTAGCCGTGCTTCGCAAGGATCTATTTTCAAACTTGATAATCTGAAAACTTGACGTAATGAAATTTTGAAGAATTGAAAATAGGCCTATAACCATCCTTGGTTAATTAAGAATCTAGCCTATATGCAAAATTTCAAGTTAATTAGTCCAGTAGTTCAGACGTGATGATGCGTCAAACAATATTATCCTATCCCGTACGTGTATAAGCCAACTATTTATTTTATTATAGATATGGTTAACGATCGCAAGAGGTAGTAGTGTGGAACAAAATAGTTGTGAAACTATGATAGCGCCAGAAGTGTCTCAAACACAATAGTAGGTACTACATGAACTTTTTGAAAGTGATTTGAAAAAAAATGTTAAAACAACAGAACTGAAAGTTGTCAACCTTATCATTCTACCTCCATTTAGAGAGGCTTTTGTTTGAGCCGAATGAAATCTTCTATCTTCTATGTGTATATATATATATATATATATATATATATATATATATATATATATATATATATAAATGAATGTCTGTTTGTGTGTTTGTTCCCTATGACTTGAAAAATACTTGACATAACGGCATGAAACTTTGGGAATATGTTGTGTGAATATTGGGGATGGTTTCTGACCAGAAAATTTTAATAGGGTGGCTAATAATGATTATTTATTAATCCATTTTACAGACCTATGTTTTCGAAATTGTTGGCCTAGCGGCTACCGAAGAACGGAAAGATGATCATGATTCAAGATCATATTGAGATAATATGATTTAGCATCTAAAGTTACCAGCTGTAATAAACACGTCACCCTATGATAAATTGTGTAGGCTACTGGTATTACAACGGTAGTTTGGAGTTGAAGTGTAGTTGATTGGTACCAGCTGTAGATAATGGTTCCTTAGAAGACCTATACAAATAATTATCACTCCCCTATCATTGAGTAACCGGAAAATGTTGGAAAAAAATTATTCACCTCATGGAAGAGAGTTGTTCATATTGCATTCATTAATGGCAGAATAATTTACAATTATTTTTTAATTTAGCTTAGCTTATATTCATCCTAAAATGGAAGATGGAAAGAATATGTAATTCTGTGTGATTCATCGTACATCGCATATTTCCTGGACCATCTATTGACAATAATTAACAACTATGAAAAAATTGAATTCATCTTTGAAACTATCTATTTTTTTAATTCAACACTTTACTGTTAGATATTACTACCAATTGATTGAGAAGAATATGTTTTGGGAATAATGAATGCTGCATGACTAAGCACATAGGAAGTCCGTATTCAGATGTAAATGAAAATATTGATTGTCAGATAAATTTCATGATTCACCAAATAAAGTAAAGTGTGACATGAGATACATTGACTTTTTGGCGGTACGAAGTTCGCCAGGTAAGCTAGTTGTAAATAAAGCTTTATTATTAATAGTCAACGCTGAAAAAAGACAGGCTCAATCACCAGGAATACTATAAATTCTATGAAGGACCAGTAAGCCATTAATTTTGAGTAGTTCAATCACTTTGCATTATGGACACTGGATACATTATGGACAATCAATACGTATGAAATTTATTAGCTACAAAATAAAAAACTTTGATTGAAGTGACCCCGACTACTACAATATGAATAACCATTTAGATCATATATAAGAAATTACATCTCTCATCAACTCGTTTCTTTTTGTTCACAAAATATTAACACAAAAATATAAGTTATATTGAATGAACTCACAGCTAGTACTCAAGTTTGTCTTTTTCTGGCCGTGCTACAAATAAATGTAGGTTTATGTTTGACATCTTGTTTTTGTAATCTTGTTGTCTATTAAGAAATTTTTCAATGTGATTTTTTGTTTGCAATAAAATTTGAATTTGAAAAAAGAATTATCAACAAACTCCTAACCAAAGAAAATCTCTGTGCTCTGTTCTAATCGGAATGTATGAGACTCCATATACAGCTGATAGAAGGCGCAAACCGAACTGGCCAAGCATACAACAATGGAACAAACACGTGGCAAGCTCGCGCTTTCGATCCATGGAAAATTAAATTCGATCAGCTGATTGATAAAATTATTTTAAGCTTTCCAATGATTACAACATATGTTAGAATATCATGTGTCAATTATCTCAGTTCCATATGGCATTCACCTTACCATGTTCATAACCTTACTAAATAGGATCCTTTTTCATCCTTTGAAACCCTTAGAGGCAAAATATCTCAAAATCCGTTCTTAGTGCGCGTCTAGCATGTTTGAAGAATATTTGTGCAGAGTTTTAAGTCTGTAGGCCAATTAGTTTGAGCTGTAGTGTGATTTTACATGAAAATTTTCAAAAAATGCCCTCTCCTGGACCCCTCTCTGCTCCTGGTCGGAATTTTTCTGCATAGATCTGATTTTTTTTCGTAGCTGAACAAAAAAGTTCCTCATGACTTTGCTGTGCAATGAGCGGTTAAAAAGTACAAAATTTTTGGGGGGCCCCAGCTCCCTCAGGGGGGCAAATTTCTGAAAATCCTTTCTTAGTGGATGTTTTGAGGCTATCATAAACAATTGTGCAAAATTTCAAGTTTGTAGGCTCAGTAGTTTGGGCTGTGGTGTGATTTCAGTCTGTCGGGGCTTAGCCTTTTATAGATATAGAGATTATAACAATTTATTGTTTTAATCACGTTTCATCAGAACTAGGATTCGTATCTTTACTCATACAAATTCGTATAATATGGATATTTCATCCAATCCTTGCAAATATAAAGATTGATCAGAAAAATTCTTGCGAATTATTGATATTTTAAAATCTTATACATTCTTTGCTTTTTCAGGTGAGTCCACCAACAACATTTATTGGTGAATCGTGTCACGTGAGTTTCATTCTTCAAGTTTTATTAATGATCTATTTTCAGTTTTAGTACAAACAGCAGGCATAGATGTAGTTTGCCACAGTGAGGGAAAGATGAATTTGCAATCTTCATACCATTTTACAAACATTACTGAAACAGATCAATAATGTCAATGATAGTTAATTATTCTTCTTCATACAGTACCTTGAATCATCCGATCCAAATTGATGAATTGGTGATTTGTTAGTAGGTTTTTGAAAATAACAAGAGTTGAAACAATAATGAAACTATTAGGTATGAACTTATTCTAAATTGAAAAAAAATGATCATCCATAGTGACTTGTGTTCCAAACAATAGAAAATATTTTTGTTCAAAGCAGTCATCCAATTTCCCAACATATTTTCACAAGAAAAATTTCAAATGCAATTCTTCCACTTTTGAAGAATCTCTCCAATTACATTGGAATTTACAGGGGAACAAATAAAAAAGATCGTTCATATTAGACCTGAACCTTTGTGAATATTATTTCTCAATCGAAGTCTCTACTAACAAAGCTTGATAAGTTTTCATGAGTTTGAGTAATGAGATGTCATGCTTCATCAAATAGAAATGTTAATGTTATTTGATTATTTCATTCAATAGACAATATAAGATAGTCAGTGCAACATATTCTCAGCAAAACAGCTTCTGTGATTAAATACGAATGTAAAGAGCATTCTAATCTCAGTGATTGTTTTGGAATAATCTACTCTCAAATTTAGACGTCTGCTAGCTTTAGTTCACAATGTATTTGTCCGATGCCAGAGCACTACCTGTAAATTGTCTCGGTTGAAATTGAATACAGTCCAGTGTAGGCCGGGTGACTGGGGTGACTATAGACTGGTTGGCCCTCAATGCCTGAGGTTTGCCAGAGGAATTAGTCAGTGCAATAAGGTCAGTCACAGCATACCACAACAATGCGCCCTTCACTATCTTCTCTGTCACTCTTTCCTCTTGTTTCAACGTGTTTCTCTTGTGATTTTATATGTGTTATCAATTCACAAGCTATCATTACGTCATATCCGAAATTATTAATGTTAATATTTACATTACTAGGTGTAATGTAATTTAATGTAAGTTACATTACCTCCTAGGTGTCGTTCTCCTCTTACATGATCATGATCCCATCCATCCTCCACTCCACTTTCATGTTTCTCTTTTGTCTCATATCGGACAGAGTTCACTTTTTTACCTTCTCACCTCTATTTCTTACAATATTTCTCTAGCCCCACGCTAAACTACTTCCATTTCTATCCATTCATCATTTTTTAATTCTCTTTCATCCGCCACATTTCTCATTTATTTTTTTCTTATCACTGTTTTTTTGAAAATTCCTGTATTCCTCATTCTTTGTCTTCTCATTCACTAAAACTGGTCCCACTCTCTCTCAATTTTATTCCTATCACTCTCTTCCTCTCACTAAATATTTCTCTTTCTCCCTCTCTTTCTTTCTAATAGGAAATCTCTTATTGCTTCAACTTCGCCTACAACACGTTTAAGGTGTGAAAATAACGTCATTTATCGAAGTATTTACTGTTCTCTTTCTCTCTCCCTCACAAACGGACACTCTCTCACAATTTCTCGCTCACCTCTGACACTACCAGCTGCCTAAATCTAGTGTAGTCACGTGATTCAATCAGAATTTGGTGGTGAATATGTCAAAGGGTCGGCCGTCTCCTCGGCTGGGCACCAGGTAGCGCTGTTATCGACTTACTAACCGCAGTCTCAATGAGGTAGTGCCAGTGTCACTAGTGCTACTGTCACATTCCCTAAGATATATTTAGCTCCTTCCTCCCTGCTCCCCTCCCCCCTCTGCCACCATAGCCTGGCTAATTAGCTTGTGACACACGAAATTAACCAGGATTGCTTCCTCATTGTGCGTGTCGCTTGGTTAGTCTATCTGTTGCTTGTTTCAACTCTTGCTGTGCAAAAGTGTTACTATAATATAAATATACTGTGCAAAAGTTACTATATTTATGCGATATTTACTGATTCAGAACCTCAAATAAATAAAATAGAGTTTGCAGGGAAAAATCTCTGGGTAATATCTATTCTTTAAAATTCAAATATTATACTGTATCGTACTGGACGCAGTGTTTTTAGGATAATCTGACGAGTCTCATCATAGAAAAGTTCATAAACTTTTTCAAAAGCGACTCAACATTTCAAAAATGATTCAGATTTTGAAAAGCCCAAACTATTGAATACTATACTGTCCAATTTTCCTGATGATGAGCCTTTTGTTTTGGTGTAACACCAACTCCAGAGCTTTCTAGATTTTATTACGAAAATTGGGTAAAACCTATATGAATGGGGGCATGAAACGGTCAAGATAGAACAATACCCCTCCTTCAACGCCGGTGGAATGGGAAACTATAACCGCCCCCCATGTCAAAGTTCAGCCAATATTTAACAATAGATCTATTTATGCCCCCATCCAGATAAGTTTAGTAACATATAATATATTTTCAAAATTTACTCCAAAACCCAACACTCTGGTCCGCAACTTACAACTCGACATATGTATCGTTTGAAAAATATCAAGTAGCTATAGGAAATTAGTTTTGTATATTCAAATGTATAAACTTGTAAGTTCATCATTAATGATGTATTTTTCTTCAAGTATGGTTTACCATCATAATTTTCATAAACGTAAAAACTAGCATTACACATTGATATAACATTATCACTCACATATAATAAATTGTAAACGCACTTGTGCTGGGCCACTATGCAGTGATGCTCAAGTCCTATTACTCTGGGCCTCAAAAACATGAATTGTTTGACATATATGTATAATAAAACTGCCCAATCAATCCATGAAATCAGCGGCCCAAAGAGCCTTGTCCTGATGTTTTTTTTATTCGATGACTATATTATATACTACACTATATTATATACAATATTATAAACCCTCTACAATTCTACCTATACTACTCTACATAGTATAAATATTCTGTAATTAGGTAATGGAATAGTAAAGCTATACTATTATTGTTCTTTGATAATATTAGAATTGGCTCAAAATTGTGTTCCATAATGATGAATTCAACTATTTTTCTAAATGAGCTCTATTTTCCAAATTTAAGTAAAATTCTTAATTCTAAATGCTAAGTGTCGAATAACGTTACTAAACATAACAGGATGGGAGCATATGCTCCATTGCACAATGGTCGAAAATGTGCTAAATCTACCTGTCCAAGGGTCTCACAGTTGAATTGTTCTTGCTTAACCGTTCCATGCCCCCATTGAGATAGGTTTTACCCCGAAAATAATAATAATAATAAACTTGAATGAGGTCATTCCTGAAGTGGGAAGTGGGAATTCTGAACAATGATATCAATCATGAAGAGATTCCTGTCCTCTTGCCAGAAATTGCTCACCCAGTTCCACTCAATGAGGTTGGTGCAGTGGAGGGTCCTGATCAGGAGTTGAAGGAGGAAATTGAGTTTAGGAGAGCACTTGCTGAATTTGATGTAACAGACCTTTTAAGTAGGCCAGCAATACCTCGGGTACATCCTTTAAGAAACCTGTTATTGGCTTGTCAGAATATGAATGAGTTGATACGTGGAATCATTGATTTGGATAAATTGACATTTGATGAACTTCATTCAGTCTTGTACTGCTCAGTTGTGGCAATTGTGAGAGCAATTTGAATTGGTGTATTTGGTGCACAAAGAGTACTCAGGAAGAAAAGGATACCACCTTGGGAAGAGAGACTCTGTAGACAGGTTGATATGCTCAGGAAGAAAATAGGACGACTTACTCAATACATGCTAGGTAATAGATCAAGAAAGGTTGTTCATGCTTACCAACAATTGAGAAGAGAAGCATCACATTACACCAAAAGGGATCCATTGAATAGAACCCCTCAAGAGATGCTGGATACCCTCACTCAGAAGCTGGCTGTTAAGGCTAATTGGCTGAGACGTTACAGAATATCATTGAGAAGGAAGGAGGGTAATTATAAGTTTCAAAAAAGTGAGATTTTCTACAGGGGCCTAAGTGGAGAGCAGGTTGAAGATGGAGGAGAGCATCCACATCTCAGTGAGGTGGAGGAGTACTGGAGAGGTTTGTGGGCAGGTGGCAAGGATCATAACCAAAATGCTATATGGATTCAGAATGAAAAAGATAGACTGGCTGGAGCTCAACAAATGCCGAAAATATCGATTGGAACAGCTCAAGTTAAAAGTGCAATCTCAAAAGCCAGCAACTGGTCTGTGCCTGGACCAGACAAGCTCCACAATTTTGGTTGAAAAGTCTTCCAATCTTACATCAATTCATAGCAAGTCACTCATCCTCATTTCTTGAGAGTCCCAACAGAGTTCTACAATTTCTCACCAAAGGACTAACTCGTACAAGCCATCCCCAGTCTTGGAGAATGATACATGTAAGTTATACTGGGATCGGTCGGTGCTGACAGACAGAACAGTTGCTCATAATAGGCCAGATATCATCCTCATGGATAAGGTAGCCATGGAAACAACACTAATAGATGTTGGCATACCATGCTGCCTCAACTTGGACCAGAATTATAATGAAAAGGTCGTCAAGTACCTTCCCTCGGTTGCTGAGATCAAGGATGTCTGGATGCAAGAAAAGGTCACAATATTGTTCCTGTCATTATCTCCACGGTTGGAGTTGTAACTAGAAAAGTGTCAGCAAATCTTTGTCAGATGGGAATATTGAAAAGTGCAAAATACGCCATGGAAAAAGCAGTTGTTCTCAGCATCCATTGTGAGATCATTTTTGAACATTTCAGTTTAGTGATGCACCAAGTCTTGCCAAAGGCTGACTTTGACTGCAATAAACACTCACTTGTCATGTGATGAATGAAATGATAATAATAATTTTTATTTCCATTAAGATGTGTACAAAAGAACAAAAAACAATATTATATAAAATAATATTAATTACGCTGTATGAATAGTAAGTGATACAAAAGTCTGTACATAGCTAATGTCGTGAGAGAAAAAAGAAAGTGTCACTTCTACACACACAAACATCAGAAAGGAAATAATTAGGTACTCCCGAGGCAAAGTAATTTTAATATTCATTTATAGTTTACATAAATGTAAATTTCATCGGCATTCATTGGATTATTTTAATGTCTCACCATAACTTTATTATATAAAAATTATACGTCTCCATGTTTAATAAATTTGCAATTGTCTCTACTCCCATTTACCGTCCATTTCCACAATAAATTATACGTTTTTATGTTTTAATTTTTAATTCCATTTCCATTCCCATTTACTGTCCCAGTCCGTAGGGTGAGACAATGTATTGTATGACAATTCCTTATAACTGATCCTCTACTCTTTTAAAGCACAAAATTATCTTCCTATTCTTCTGAAAGATCATTACGAAAATTTCCTCCGTTCTTATTGAAGTTTCACAGTTTACAGTGAAACTAATGTTTCAAATCTTATATGAGCCTTCAATAAAACTCAGTATAGTGTTCAACAACGCTAGAGCCACTAGTGGTAATGAGCTTCTGCATTAGCCGACGTAGATATGAAATGGCAGCTTTTTATCATAGTTTGTCTGTAATTATATTATTGCTTCAGTTTTTTCAGCAGTGTTGTGTAATTTGTTACAAGTCGCTAGTACGCCCAAATGTTATGTCATCGCTAACGTGAATATTTTGATGAACTCTTTGTGTTCTTCATTAACAAACTCGCTTGTTTTTATACCTGAATGATGAGAGAAGTACACCAATTACTGCTTGCCGTACGTAGCAATTAGTTTTTCGAATCACGTGTCTGTTGTTAACTATTCACCACAGTACTCGTACTCACACTACTACCGTAGCTAGCACGCTTGTTTATATATGAGAATATTTCCTCCAATATTCAAATTATCGTTATTGAACTTCTTGCTTGATGTAAATAATTGTTTTACCGGTCTACTATCAACTATGAGCTTCACTTTTTTTAGTTCTCCTTTATCTTATTCAAGTCTCCTTGTTCATGTTGTCTCACAGCCACGCTCTTCAGTCTCCTCTCCCACGTGTTCTCCTTCTCCCAGTCATCTTTCTGCTCATTCAAATTCATTCTCTACTACTCTTCATTATCTGTCATATCCTTCTGGTGTTTACTTATTATTTTCCCTTTTTTGTTATCTTTTCAAATCTCTTTATTCTATTTGTTCTCCTTCATACTTCTCTTCCTTTCCAATTTCTTCTCCTTTTTTATTTTTCTCTACCTTATCTTATCACAATTTCCCTCCCCCTAATTTGTTCCTTCCTCCTTTTCTTATAATCGTTGTTTCCCCTAGTCTTCTAATTTTCTTTCTCCTCTTTGTTTCACACCTTCTCTTTACCTTCTTCTTCTCCTTCTACCCCCTTCCTCCTTTTTCTCACTGTTTTCCCTCCTCTTGCCTTATCGCCTCTTACTTTTCTATCTCCTTGCCGTGCTACTATCAATCAGTGTCATCAATTTTTCCACTTTTCTTGCCTTATCTTAATTCTCCCTTCTTTTTCTTCTGCTTCCCACTCCATCCATTCCCCCCGCCTCTTTGCCACTGAGCAAGTGGCTTGCTTTCTTGTTGTGTGTAGTACGAATGCAGAGCGAACATTATTTCGTGTTTCAAAAATATAGCTCCTCTCTCATTTCCCTCAGAGCTGTCTTATTAATAAGAGCCAACAACAAGACTGCTGTGTTTCTTCTTATTATTTCGGTATTTTACGGTATAAAAATGTAAATTTTATTATTATCATGGACGTTAACGCCTTTGTTTCACTTTCAGCTCCTCGCAGTATTTTCCGTTACAACGTCTGCCGTTCTTATTATCTCCTCCTTCATTTTACCTCTCGCTCTTGCTACATTCTTCCTTGTTTATTTCTCTTCTAGTGCATGTACCATACCAAGTAACTTATTAATAGCCCAGTGTTACTGTACTGCCATTCAATTGAGTGTCAGTGCTAAATATTCCCCTTCCCCCATTTGAATAAGCTAAATTTGGATATTGACTGCTACTTTTTCACGTGTACTATTAATTGACTTCCCACTCAACAGTATACAATTCGATGTTTTTGTTTTCACAATTTTAACTAATAGTCCGGGCAACGAATGCTTAAAAAAAGGTATAGAGGAAAATGTTTGGAACACAATTCTTGACCTCGCAGTTCTTTTAAGAATAGTAAGGGGATGAACATATCAAAAGTCCTCACTCCTATCCCCTGTGCTAGGGGGTGGGGGGTGGTTTGAAAGTAATATATTTTCTTTTTTTCACATATCTCGAACAATATGCATCTTTTGGAAATTTCCAATTATTCATAATTGACCGAGCGAAGTGAGAGTCGACGAAGTCTACTCATAATGAAGTCGAAGTCTAAGATTCAAGTCGACGATTTGTGATTTCTCTTTATGTTTAAATGTTTATATTTTACGCATTTACGGCGAAACGCGTAATAGATTTTCATGAAATTTGACAGGTATGTTCCTTTTTACTTTCCTTGCCCTATTACCATAGGTAAGGAAATATTGCTTTCCGAAAAAATTAAGGTACCCCAATTTCCAAATCTTCGAAAAAATAATCCTCAACTCTTCACGGTTCAAAAATCAAATAGGATACTGGTTCTGGAACTGAACATCCAGTTCACAAAGGAAGTTGGGATCAACAACACAATCAACTTCCAGGACCTGACCATCTCTTACCATGAAGGAAAACATAAATTTGCCATCTTCAGGAAGCCAACCAGCACGGACACAGTCATACCAAATTTCTCTTGCCATCCACAAGTCCACAAATCAGCAGCCTTCCACTCCATGCTGGACAGATTAACACGTATTCCATTGGAGGAAGATGAATTCAACAGAGAACTGGACACAATACTCAGAATTGCACACAAAAAATGGCTACAATGACAGGTTTGTAATGAAGATGTTGAAGAAGAAGAAGAAGGACAAACAGATAATGGAAAACGTTTACTCCACACCAAATTCACAGGAAGACATTAACTGGATTTCAATACCTTATTTAGGAGTAGTGTCAGAGAAATTAGGTAAACTTCTTAAGAAAAATGGTTTTCGAGTAGACTTCAAAACATCTCCCATCTTGAATAAAATATTAAGTGCATCAAAAGACAAAATAGAAAAATCTTGTGTGGTACACTCACACAACTTTCCTTGCTCATTGAACTGTAAGCCCCGTTCTTAAACGAGAATAATTTAGGGGAATAACATAATGACGATTGGCGGCAACATATTTGAAACTACGATCAGACTTCTATACAGGGTGTTTCAGAAGTAGTGTCGAGAATTTTAGGGTATTGTACCTGGATGCTAGGAGACTACAAATGTCATATTTGAAGTGTCCAAAACTCAGCGGTTATCCTTATAGCTGCCATTTTGTTTTTTTCACTTAAAAATTTTTATCTCAAGAACGAAATGTTGTATTGATCTGAAATTTGGCATGAATATTTATGCTATAAAGACTCAACTATAAAAAATAAAAAAAAATTTTTCGTTGAAATTTTTCAAAATGGCGGCCATTTTAAATTTTTGATGGCGAATATCTCGAAAACCGTCCATTTTACAGAAAATTTACAAGAGACAAAAAAGTTAGCAAATTTTTTCACGATTCCAATAATACCTAATTTATTAAGATTGGTCGAAGAATAACAGAGAAATTAATTTTTTTCGTACTGCATGCATGACCACTTTTCACCATTTAAAGATCAATATTAATTTTTTAATTCCAGATGTATTTAAGATGAAGCTTTGAAACTCGGTATGGCTCCATATGGGCAAACAGATGATTTTACAATGGTTTTCAGATGATAATGTTTGTCTTGTAAAAGTATTGTTGTTTCATTAAAAGTAAAGAACCAGATGTAGTGCTTCCTATTTCTTAGTCTCACGTTTCCTAGGTCTTATTTCTATCTTAAATTTCCAGTTTCAATATTTTCTTACGTTGCTTCTACACAAATATTTAATTATTGTAATGGAATTTAGTTCGCTGGAGTACACCGATATTCACTTCATGTATGGAGCAGCTCTTGGCAATGCGACCGAAGCAAGAAGAATGTATGCAGCTGCATTTCCAAACCGCCGTCTCCCTTCCGACAAGGTGTTCACAAGAACTCACAATCGGCTGAGAGAAGTTGGTTCATTTGAACGGAACAGGGTAATTGCTGGTAGGCCTCGAGCAGTTCGAAATGTTGCTTTTGAAGAGGAAGTATTGCAGAAATTCGATTTCAATCCTAGAACGAGTACGAGAGCAGTTGCAAAGCAAATCAATTCAAGTGCTTCTTCTGTGTGGCGTGTACTAAACAAGGAAAGACTTCACCCCTTCCGCTTTCAAAAAGTTCACTCATTGGTTGAACGCGACTATGAGCCAAGAGTAAACTGTGCCCGTTGGTTTCTTCAGCAAGACATTATGCAACCAAATTTTCTAGAAAATGTGTTATTTACCGATGAGTCCAGCTTTACAAGAGAAGGAATCTTCAACTCTCGCAACAGTCACGTCTGGGCCTTAGACAATCCTCATGAGGTCAAAGTGCGTGGTTATCAGCATAGATTTTCGCTGAATGTTTGGACGGGTATCTTAGGTAATCGCGTGATTGGACCATACATTCTTCCTAATCGTCTGAATTCTCCCACGTACATTACTTTTTTAAGAGACATACTACCAGAACTTTTGGAAGATGTGCCTCTTGCAAACAGATATAATATTTGGTTTCAACATGATGGTGCCCCTGCTCATTTCGGAAATGTTGTTACGGACTTTCTGAACATGACCTATCGTCAGCGGTGGATTGGGCGGGGTGGACCAGTACCGTGGCCCGCACGTTCACCTGACCTCAACCCTTTAGATTTTTTTTTCTGGGGCCATATGAAAGACCTTGTTTACAGCACGCCAGTAGAAAACGAAGAAGACCTTGTGGCAAGAGTGGTTGCTGCAGCAGGTGCCATTCAAGATGATGAAAATGCTTTTATAGCAGTTCGACGGTCCATGATTGAAAGGTGCAGACTGTGTAATCAAGTTGAAGGACGGCATTTTGAGCAATTGCTGCATTAGTATCAGTGAACCGATTTGAGTGAAATTAATATTTTTCAATGTAAAATAAAATTTGGAGGAAAGTTATTCTTGTATATTTCTGTAATAAGAACGGTTTTCATGAAATTATAAAAAAAATTAATATTGATCTTTAAATGGTGAAAAGTGGTCATGCATGCAGTACGAAAAAAATTAATTTCTCTGTTATTCTTCGACCAATCTTAATAAATTAGGTATCATTGGAATCGTGAAAAAATTTGCTAACTTTTTGTCTCTTGTAAATTTTCTGTAAAATGGACGGTTTTCGAGATATTTGCCATCAAAAATTTAAAATGGCCGCCATTTTGAAAAATTTCAACGAAAAAAATTTTTTTTTATTTTTTATAGTTGAGTCTTTATAGCATAAATATTCATGCCAAATTTCAGATCAATACAACATTTCGTTCTTGAGATAAAAATTTTTAAGTGAAAAAAACAAAATGGCAGCTATAAGGATAACCGCTGAGTTTTGGACACTTCAAATATGACATTTGTAGTCTCCTAGCATCCAGGTACAATACCCTAAAATTCTCGACACTACTTCTGAAACACCCTGTATATGTGTATATATAATTGTTTTCAGAGTACTTTTTCCTTTGTGTAAATTGTGAAATTCGATGATTTTTTTTCAAAGTCGTCAAAACAGCTGTTCTACAGATGAAATATCTCGTCTATGTGTTCTTTTTATAAACTGCTCTACCTACCTACCTCATGCACGAGAAGGAGGTTACAAAGTCCATTTCTCAAGGATGGGGTGGACCCCCCCATTAGTTTCCCAGAAAGGAGACTCATGCCAGTTGATAGAGCTGATAAATAACTATACAGGGTATGAATTTGAAAAAAATCGGTCAAGTCATTTTTGAGAAAATTGTGAAAAACATGGTTTTTTTAGTAATTATCCGCCATTTTTCTCAAGAATATTACGGAGCTCCTGCAATTTTCCCAGGAATGAGACTCATGTCAGTTGATAGGGCTCATAAATAGCTATCCATGGTATAAATTTGAAGAAAATCGTTAGAGCCGTTTTCGAGAAAACCGTGAAAAACATGGTTTTTTAGTAATTATCCGCCATTTTGAATTCAATTTTATTGAATTTCTTATTGTCGGATCCTCATGGTATAAGGACCTTAAGTTTAAAATTTCAAGTCAATCGGTTGATTAGGAATGGAGTTATCGTGTTCACAGACATACACACATACACACACACACACACACACACAAACAGACCAACACCCAAAAATCATGTTTTTGGACTCAGGGGACCTTGAAACGTATAGAAAACTTGAAATTAGGGTACCTTAATTTTTTTGGAAAGCAATACTTTCCTTACCTATGGTAGTAGGGCAAGGAAAGTAAAAATGGGAAAGAAGTGGTGTCTAGATGTTGAAGTGTGGGGAGTGCAATGCCAAATACATTGGTCAGACAGGGAGAAAATTTAGTGTTAGGATCTCAGAACACAAATCAGCATGGAAGAATGGTAAAGACACCTCAAAATTTGCAGACCATCTGATTGAAACAGGACACGGATTCAATAGTAACCAAGATGTTAACCTCCTACACATATCTGAAAAAGGAAGACTTTTAAATGTATTGGAAGCTATAGAGATTCAGAAAATTGTTGAATGCCCAAACACCACAAGCCTTAATGAACAGTTAGAATTTGTCAACTGCTACATCAGTAAAATGATTACAAAAAGTAAACACCAGAGTCATCACCCTCAAACAACCTAACATGAACAAATGAACAAACTACAAATCTGTTCAATCCAATCACCTCCAACAATTAACAGTTCTCATGAAATTATAACTTAATTCTCATTCAATTCTCACTTCTAACCAGTTTTCAATTTTCACTTTTCTAACAGTCTTTAACAGTATCTAAGTCAACTTATCCTTATAATTACCTTTTCCTTTTTTAAATTAAGATATTTAGGATACCTTGTTTAGTTTTAGTTCAACCTACAAAGAGGCTACCAATTCTCTCTATTTCATTTTATTTGAGTTTTTGATTTCAACTTAGAGCCTAGATTTATATATTATTCAATGTAAGTTTTCATAATTTATTCAAACTCCCATAATATAGGTTATGTTTAGCATCTTCTTTTAAATGACAACAAACCACTGGTCACCCTTGTCAGCTGGTCCCCAACTCAGACTAAGTTTATAGATTAATTTCATAGATTATATTATATTCAATTAATTTATTTATAGATATTTTATACATTCTTTGTAATATATTCAGACAACAGTAAATTAGAAGTTTCCAATTACTATTTCTCTTCACTAAATGTATTAAGTTAGTTATGTTGGCTAACATGTACCAATTTTAATGTTCAATGTTTACCTTAACCTTTTAGCTTTAGTCAACTTGAAAATGTGACCACACCGGTCACGAAACTTTGGTCGTGTACTAAATAAAACAACATTGAAAAATTTGACAACATATTTGTGTTTTTATTCAATTTTAAAACTGAATAAAACTAGATGAACATGATAAATATGTTGCTCTGAAAATATAAACTCCAATATCAAAGCTCCCAGCTTCGCTCCGGAGTACAAAAACATAGAAGCATAGAAGTTCATATTTTATTTATTGATACACAGAACACAATTATTTCAATTAATTGGGGAAGGACCAACAGGCACAGCCAAAAACTGTTTCTTCCCCGAATTTTGATGTATACACTATAAATACGGTAGTCCAAAAAGTAGGTTATGTTCCATACACTTTTGAATTCCAATTTTCAGTCCAAACATTTGAAAACAGAAAAGTTGGAATTTAGATTTTTCACAAACCAAATTTAATAACAAAATAACACTCACTAATCACTTAAAACTGTAAAATAATGATTAACTTTGAAAATTTTGATATAGGTACTTAAATTTAAATATAAAAATAATGGATCTTGAATAAAATCATATCATTGGTCATGTCAACAAATCAGATAAGGTTGATCAAGTCGGTTTATCTATAATTGCCAGATAATACTTCTCATGAGATCCGCTTATTAATTTATTGCAATAGTTCAACAGCTGAACATAATTCTGTCTCTCTCCCACACATGGCAGGCACTCGCATCTTCCGTTATCGACAGACGACGAAATTATCTTTTTTTCCAAGGAAGAATCATTATTATCCTTTTCATGTCCTTCAGCGAGTTTTCCCAGGAATGAGACCTAGTGCAATCGAATTTTTATATCATAAACCTAAAATGTTCCAAATTTCGTGAAAATCGTTAGATCCGTTCTCGAGATCCGTTGAACATAAATAACCAGATATAAAAATATGAATATATAAACAGATATACAGAAATTGCTCGCTTAATATAATAGGATAAGTATAATGGCAGCAGGGTAACTGGAAACTGGAGGTAACTCCACAGGAAGAATAAGACCATTAGACATACTCTAGGTGGTTTGACAAAAAGCAAACATAAATTATAGGCCAGTTTTTGTTGAGTATGATTGCAGGACCTTTTGAAAATTATGGATGAATGCTTTGAATACAGTATGAAGCTTGTTGAAGTGAAAACGAATTACTTATATACAACGATGTACTGCAATTAGGGGTCCTCGGCAAGTGGGCAAATTTTCTCCAAGCTTTCAAAAATCGTTCATTCTCATTCACTCTCGATCTATTGTCTATTCTAAGTGTCTCTTACTTCCTCTCTCTCTCTCTCTCTATACAGCAGCGATATTGAAAAGCCTATTATTCGTATTACTTGAAAGCTATCAATCAAATTTATATAATACTCTGATGTTTGTAATGAGAGATTAATTCTAGTGAGTAAATAATAGTTAGTTACTGGCTTGTTCCCAAGTAGTAATGAGAGCATGGTTCGTTATTGAGGAAAAAGGGAATAAGGAAGGCATAAGGCTTTGTGTAGCAGCGCGAAAACAGCACTCTTCACAGCTGAGCAAGAAGGAGAATATCATGGCTCGGAACATTCAAATGAGGAGCAGAATGGTTTGAGAGACAATGAGTAGATGAACGGAGAGAAGGGAAGGAGTGAGTATTGGAGAAATAAAATGAAAAGAATGAATGAGTGGAAAGAGGAAAGGGGAAGTGGAACAAGAATAAGAAGGAAATGAGAAATAGGTGGTCAAGAAGCAGCGGATAATGTAGAAGGAAGAAAGATCAACGAAGGATAAACTAATGAGAGAAAGAAGGAAAAAATGAGGGACTTGATGATAAAATAAGGGTTAAGGAGTATGAAACAGATGAGGGAGGTGTTTGAGAAGGAACTAGAAGAGAATAAGAGAAAGTAGGATGAAAGATTGAAAATGATAACAAACATAGATTGATAACGTAAAATAAGGAGTGAAACAAGGTGATAGAAGGAAACTAGAAAACCGAGAACATTATTGTTAGAAGGAACATTATCCGTTACTAAAGGAGAAAAAAAAATACGAAAATGGAGATAGATGGCTGAGTGGAAAGGATGTTAAAATATGAGTGAAGGGAAAAGAAGAAGAATAAAAAGAAAGAGAATAAAGCACATGGTGCAACGAGCCAAACCCTTGTCGCTCCCGGTTATAACTGCTTTGGTCTCAGTTTTCGTTTCAAAAATTACTTCTTTTGAGTTTTTCGTCTCTTTTTAATTTTCCTCTACGCGAAATCAGGTCACTTATTTGTCATCGAATGAAAGGACCAGTCACTAGTTGGTTACGCTGGAATATTAAAGATTTCATGTTGTTTTTGAGCGAGACTTTCAGTTGGAAGTTCTCCGTGATACATAAACATCCGTTCAATTAAGTGATCTATAAATAAATGTTCTAATCGTATCAGCATTTTGTGAAAAAATACCAATCGAGATAGACATCTAGTAGTAAAATATTAATGTTAAATATTATTTAGTGACAATGTTAGCTGGAAATCTGATGCTACTTACTTAATATTGATAGAACTTTCAATTCAAAGATCTCAAAATTAAGGTAACTTACTCATATAACTCATGAACTCCATTCAGGTGTAGGGTTCAAATTTGGAATGCGATATCCATCTAACAAGATGTCTCAACTGGATT
>JAKSXM010000338.1:0-69108 GCA_022575985.1 Anagrus nilaparvatae | reverse complement strand
AATTAATTTCTAGTTGATTAACAATTGTCAGATAATTTTAACAAACATAAACTATCAAAAGTTAAGATAAAATATATAGAAATTTTGACTTTTTTATAGCAAATTTATCCAGGATAGATTTTTACAAAACCTGTATGTACAAGAATTTATTTTATAAAATTAAATAAAAATTCTTGATTTTTTAGTTTTAACTTTTTTGTGAACTATATAGTTTTTTATAAAATTACTGATTCTCTGCAAAGTTGGGACCATTTAGAAAGCTGTAATTTTCAGAGTCTTATTTTGTTGATGTTTTAAAAAAACGACATAACATACAAGCGTAAAAATCGCCTAATTTTATGAATAATTGGATAATTAATTGTTATTTTTCAAACTTATGAACTTGAGTAAGACCAAATATGTAACCTACTACCATAGCATGTCATACAAATTTAAAATGCACCAATTATTTTAAATGTATAAAAGTACACTTTTTGCATTCTGGAAATATCAATAATTAAATTTACAAATTATAAACTAAAATTTTAATTTATATTTTTTTGAAAAATATATTTATGTAATTATCCAAAAGATTATTGAGATACCTTTAATTAAATTTTAATTTCAAAAAATTATTGCAACAATTTCACAAAAATATGTTTTTTTTTTTGTAAATAAATTGGATAATGACACAGAGTAACTCGAATTTTAATTATATTTTAACTTATATTTCCGGAGATCCATTTTTTGAAAGATTGATTTTTTAGCATTTAAAACTCATAATTTATAACGGGTATTGAAACTTTGTAATTTTTTACTGCAAAAAGGAAACAGAATTGAGACACAAAATTAAATTATAATTTATTTATGTAAGAGAGCACAAAAAATCTCATAAATTTTATTTTTTAAAAATGTCTTAATACACCTTGTTTTCATATTTTTAGTTTTTTATTTTCATGGAATATTTATTTTATTTTTACAGTAAAACATGGTGGTTTAATCAAGAATCATAACTTATAATTAATTTATCAATTTTTTGTTTGAATATTTTTACCGTTAAGAATTGTACCTGAAACACGAAATTAATAAATTTTCATTAGCAAATGTCCAAATTGAAATTTTTTTTGACATCTTAAAAATCATAATTTTAAAATTATGTTCATTTGATATTAAATTTTATTTAACAAGATAAAATTGTAAAAATTGATGCCCTTGATTTTATAAATTCTCATAAATTTAAAATGTTTGTTTTTCAACAAGACTTCGTAAATAGTTTTTTTTACAAAAAAGTTCATTTTATTTTTATTCTACTATTTTACACAAGAGTACAGTTGTTGTTAATTTTTATTTAAGATAAAAGAAACATTTTACTTGTGAAATTTTACAAGCTGAGATAAATCACAGGCTAGTTTTATGAAAATTTTTATAAAATACATGCTAACAAGGGAACTGTTCAGGATATTTTTATTTCTTTATTTCGAACTGTTTGCTAATTTTCGGTTGGTTCTGGTGAAAATACAAATGAATTAAAGTTGGGTCTAAATGGAATAAAGGCAAGCAGTTTCCACAATTTGAATCAAGAATTTATAGATATGAACGAGTTTTAAGACACAAAAAAAATTCATTTGTTATTTTTCATGTAAAGGATTACAAAAACGAGCACTACGACAAAATAAGATAATTTTGATTTTAAATAGTTAATTCTGTTGATAATATATTGGATTTATTTAAAGACTTACAAATTAAGTGGATTATTATTTATTATTATTTATTATTATTATGCCCCTTACAAATTAAGTGGATTCAGTAACAGCCTTAATAAATTTGTTTAAGTTATTTATTTTATGTAAAACAAAATTAATATTAAATATGAATAAATCTATTA
The DNA here is from genome assembly GCA_022575985.1 of Anagrus nilaparvatae. NCBI lineage: Eukaryota > Metazoa > Arthropoda > Insecta > Hymenoptera > Mymaridae > Anagrus > Anagrus nilaparvatae. Next base: position 67,244 of record JAKSXM010000338.1, on the reverse strand, counting down.
GATTCCTTGAGCTAACAATTTTTGATTATTTCTCCTCCGGCTAAATAGTGTGAGGCTCGTCAGTACGTACACAATTTAGCCTTTTCGAAGAAAAATCAATATTAATCTAAATAACATAAATAAATATTTACTCAAACTTATTGTTAATTAATTTTATTGTAGGGAAAAATTTCTTGATCTTATATTTTGACTAAGGTTATAGCTGATATACATCTTAAATTTTCCACTGCAGGCGAAAAACCTTCTAAAATATCAGTTTTTGAAAGAAAAATTTTATAGATTGACTAAAAAAAAAAAAATCGCAAAGAATTATAAAAAAGCTAAGGCTTTTTTATTTCAGGCACGATCACATATTTATTGAGTATTTTCTCTTTAATAATTTTGATGGGATCCACACCTTCATAAATGGAAAACTATTATTTATTATTACATGTTATTGAAAGTATATTCATAAATAATTATTCGAGAATTTTTCTTTAACCCGAATTCGCATAAAAATATTTAAAATTTATAAAGAAAATTTTTTTATCTGCATTAATTAATATAAATAATAGAATTTAGATTATTCGTATTTATTTTTCACCTAACAAGATCATTTGCTGAATATTACTGATCAATAAAACTGGCACCAACTTTCCTTTATAATAATTTACTAAAATGTGCTTTGAAAATATAAAATATACTTTGAATTTCTAAATTTGATTAAAATATCTAAATCTTTCAGTATATATTAATCTTTCTTATAATCCTGAAAAAAATCAAAGAAAAATTTCCCATATTCTTTAAAAAGAATATATTAACATTTTTTAATTACCTAAATCAAATTCTACCCGTGTGCCTTAAGATATTCATTTTATCTGAGAAAAGATAATAACAAATTTGTTAACAGCAATGTATGCTTATTGTATAATTAAAAGCCAATACTGCTGAAAAACAAGTATTAGTTTAAATTCGAGTACTTAATTTAATAGAACTTACTATATCATCTTTTTAAAAATTTTGCATAAAAATATTAATTAAAAGAAATATAAATTTACAAATTTATATATTATTTATTATTTTTATCCACGTTTTTAAAAAAATAGTAGAAGAAGTTTAAAAAGTTGTTTTAAATTACGTGCTTAAATTTAAACTAGAAGACTTTCAGTAGTATAGTTAGGTTAGTCCGCTTAGTCGACTGCTAGGTTAATGGCTGTGTTTATAAATTTGTTATTATTTTTTTCAGGTTTATTTTAAATTCTTTGGTGGATATAGTTAAATAAACAAAAGTTTTATTCAGATAAGTATAAAAATTTTTAATATTTTTTTTAAATTAACTAGAAACAACTGCGCTTCGCGCAGAGAATGACTGCCTTTTATTCATTATCAAACAATTATTTATTAAAAATATTTTAAATTGTTATTTGAAAAGAGATAAAATATTGTAAATGATAAATTCTAATTTAATAAATGACCCTAATTTTTTGCGGTGACATTTAATTATTATGTTCAATAATTTCATTTGCTTAGTAAAAAGTATAAAACTAATTAATTTTTGTCCAAAAAGTAAGTTATTATTGTTTGAAATTGGATTCGTTTAAATGAACTTTTGCACACAAAAAAACAAATTTAATCGTTTAAACCATTTGAACTAAAAATTGCTATGGAAACTTATCATTAGTTGTACTTTTGGGAAAAAACTGCCTTTCTGCTTTTACCCTAGAGGTGTTTTTAAACCACCAAATTTTAGTCTTAGTTCAAAAACCTATTTTTATTCATTTAGCTTTCATGAATCTCTTAAACAATCACAAATTTTTTTTCCATTGCCTAACCATTATTTTCGGTATAAAACACAGGGTTCAGATCTAATTTTACAACCGGAAATCCATTTAGGTCTTTTTTCTTTCCACAATTTATCTACATTTTTGTAGGTATAATCTATCTTATCAAATTAGAGATTTACCCCGAAAATTTTTGAATAAAAATTACTCATACATGCTCAAGTAAAAAATATTCTAAACTGCGAAATAATTTACTGGTTCCTGGAAGGGGTAAACAAATTTTTATTAATGATTTGTTTGTATGTAAGTGCATTTTGAGACGCTCAGATGCTAAAAAACCGATTTTTAAAAAAGTCCGTATTGTTTGTATTTTTGGGGATCTTGTTACAATTAAAACAAAATTTTAGCCTAAAATGTACTGAAGCTACCCTTTTTTATTCCTAATTTTTTTTATTAAAGCTTTAGATTCCAAAAATTTTATTATAAATCCGATACCTGAAATTTTCAAAATTTTAGTCTTATCATTTTTATAGACAAAAAATACAAAAATAATATCCCTTTCTTTTTCTACGAGAGTTCTAATTTTAGGAAATTTATTAAAACCATAGAAGTTAAGGTTAAAACATTACAATTTTAAAGCAATTCAGCTATTGAAAGATAAATAATTAATTAATTATATTAATTATTTATCTTTCGAGTATCATAACCTATGGTACCAATAACTTGGTGACTTATTAATTATATTTTAAAACGGTTTTTTAAAGTACCCTATAAATAAACATAGTACCTAATTTAATTTTTATATTTTATACAAACTATTTTATTTGGTATAATAAATTTAGAAGGATCTGATTTTTTAGTTTTTTTTAATTAACCGCACATTTTTTGTATAAAAAAAAGTTTTATTATTAAAACATTTAAAAATTATTTTTGGTATTTATACTAAAACATATATGACTAAAAATTTTGAGGTTTTATATTTAAAATTTTGTTTTTATCACAATATTTATGCTATAACCTATAACTTCATAAATTTATATAAATAAATTTTCAAATTTCAAATAAAAACATTTGAGCAATTCATTTTTATTAACCAATCAGGAGTGGTTTTTAGCTATAACAATGTACATAGTTACTGTATCGAAGACATGTACTTTTTAGGATAGGATATAAAGAACGTAATTTCTTTGTTTTTTATTTTTCAGCATTAGAATTATGTTTATGGCAAAACTGAGTGAAAGGTGAGGTTTATTTATGGTTTTTCTTAATCTTAAAGTAATTTAATATGCTTAAAAATGTCTAGATTCCAGCCAAAAAAAGCAAAGAAAATAATCCATAATGTTATTATGTTTGATACATTATCGACAAAATTTTATTCTGCAGAAGAAGCTGAAAAATGGATGAAAAACAAATAATAACTGACTTAGTTAGGATAAGAATAGGAAGTAAATTAAAAATATAATAAGTTATCATTTTTATAACAATCAAGTTCATTTTATAACTATATTCAGGTGAAGTGAATAAACATAAGAATTATAAGCTTGCTGTAAATGTTGTATTAATGGAAAATTCTGGATGCGGAATAGGTGCGTGTGGGATGCTGAAACTGACACCATAGCATATGACACTTTCATGGATGTAAGAAACATTTTTATTATTATATAAATTAATTTTAATTTGTTTGACTGAGTTGTTCCAGATATTTCCTATTTTATTACTTTTTTAGTTAATTTTTTTGGTATTTGAAATCAGTTTTTTTGTGATAACTCAACAACAACTTATTGAAATTAAGCCAAACTAGAGGAGGCAAATCTAGACATCAAATAACAAATTTTGTATCAATTTTTTTTTTGATTCATCGAGTTGTTCCAGATATTTACTATTATTAGTCAATTTTTTTGTTAACGGAAATCAGTATTTTTGTGATTGCTCGACAACAAATGGGTGAAATTTAGTCATACTGGAGGAGGCACAACTAGATACTGTACAAAAAATTATGTACCAATTTTTTTTTTATTTCATCGAGTTGTGTTTGAAATTTGCTCTGTACAGTTTCTCGAACATACATACAGACACACATACCTTCAGTATAAGCATGTTAGAGGCATCGGAATGACTTGGGGACAAAATTTCTCCACAAATTAGACAATTTTAGGAACTTTTCGTTTTTTGACCTGACAAAATTATAAGGCACGATTTTCATCTATGTATTGCATACATAGGGTGATCGTGCCTAAAAATACACTGTTATATCTCACTTTAAATATGTATTATGGAGTGCTTAGATTGATAACAGAAAAAAAAAACTTATAACCGGTTTGTGTAAACACAACCTAAATGCTAAAAAAAATCGCTAAAGAATATAAGAGGAGAAAATTTCTTACAAATATAAAAATATTGCTATATTCTTTAAAGACTTTTGATCTAGACAAATAAATCAATAAAAGTCCAGTGATGTTCTTTTGTTCGATATCAAAGTTTCCGCAAAATAAAATTACAAAAATCTAATAGACCCTAAGCAATTTTAAAATAATAAAACTTCAAGTGAAAATTTCTAAAAAATTTAGTTTAAAACTTAACCGGTTTTATTCATGCACTTTTTGGTTTTCGTCTTAAAAATCTAGATTAAAAATTTCATCCATAAGAAAACATGTATTTCTTTGAAATTTTGACCTCATTTTTCTTAAAAATTTGTATGGGTTGAGGCTAAAAGTTTCATACCATCATTTATTGTGAACCTTAACCTGCAAGAATGAAAGTTGCAAGAAAGAGCAACTATAACTATACCTTAAAGAAGTGATTAAAAACAGATTTCAATTTTAAAGGGCTGATTCAAATTCTATTTATTTTACTGTACAATTTTGAGCTAAATATAAATTATAAATCTTTAATATCGCGGATATTACTTTTTTTTTTACGATTTCATATTTAAAAAATAAATACTTATTTAAAAAGTTAAGAATTTATTTAAATTAATTTTTCAACTTCTGTTTCTATGTTTTCGCTACTAAATAATTTTTTTTTTTAATTTTGAAGGTAAATAAAATTAAAGTTAAGTTATATGACATTGCATGCAAATTCTAACCTTTATGGAATAAACTCGCATAAATTCATTTTATTTTTCACAGTTCGTAGTCCATTTTCACCTTTTGAAAAAGCAACATTTACATTTTCTAAAAATATAATTCAAAAGTTTAATGATATTTTCAAAAAGTTAGATAAAACAAGAACGAATAAAAATTATCACATTGACACTTTAATAAAGGTATTCAAATTTCAACTCTTAATATTTATGAATAAGTAAATTAAACAGACTGCACAAATCATTTCAAAGTAAACTAAAATTATAATCGAAAACGTTTAAAAAACGCTTCAAGAACTAGTTTTTGTTTACGTAAGTGGTTTGTAATGAAAGTTTAAGCTTTTTTTTAACCTTTTTTTATGAACCCCTTTTGAATTAAAAAGAATTTAAAAAAAAATTTTTTAAGCGATAGATTGGAAAAAATTACGACCGATTGTTCGCCTAGAAAATTCGGTTGGCGTTATATCTCTACTTTGGCAAATCCAAAAAAAAAAGAAATTTTAATGAAGCAGATAACTAAAATTAGGGAATGACATCGAGTTTTTTCAAAATTTTAAATTATTTAGTACAAAAAAACTTAAAAATTCATAAGAAAATCATTCCGGAACCACTGATTCTCTCAAAAAATAAAAATTTTTGAAAAATGTTCATTCCCTAATTTTATTTTTCTGATTCATTAAGAATTTTTTTTTGATGTGCCAAAGTGGTGATATCAGGCTCGCTAATTTTTTTTAAGCGACCAATTAGTCGTCTTTTTTTTCAAGATGACACCATTTAATAACATTTATTTGAATATGTATAAGGTTTATAAAAAATTTTTCAAATTTATCTCATTAATAATTAATAATATTCTGTAAATCGAACATCTAAACAGTACAGGCCCCATAAAGTATTGAAAGAAAAATTTTATTGATGCATTATTTGTTTTTTATTTTAAACAAAAAACATTTTTCTACAAAAAAATTTTTTGAAAAAGTAAATGACTCAAAAAGTTTCTAAAACTTTCCACTACATGCTGTCTGTATAGTTTTAAAATTTTTTGGTTAAGCTTCTATTATTTTAAAATAAAATGCAACTTCCTTTATTTAAATAAAATCCAAACAAAAACATCAATTTAACCAGCAATCCCCCTTGGTCCTCTTAATAGATTATATTTTTCTCTTCAGCCTCAAAATAGGTATATTATTTATCCTCATTAGGCATATTTAAATTATTTTTAATTAGATTTTCATTTACTCAGTTATTAAAAGAAAATACCTATCTAGAATTATAAAAAAACTAATGAAATATACGTGAACAATATTTGAAAAATATTTTATACTTTTTTCAAAAACACGGGGCTTTCGTATTTATTTTTTTAAAATCGATTTAAAATAATTTGTTACATTATTAAATTGCTTAAATTAATTTTTCAATTTATACCCACGTTTAAACATATAATGTAATAATAGTTTAAATGTTCAATGTATTTTAATTTTGCACATTCAAGGTAATTCATCACGCAAACTCTGTTTATTAATTATCAGAAAACAAAGTATTAAAATTTTCTGTATATTTTTTTAAAAATGTAGTCAAGTTTTTCATTTTAGACAAGTGAATATTTTATTATTCATTTTTTGTAAAGTAAAAGAATTAATTTATTTTAAAAAAAATTAGTATATTAAATTTCGATTCAAGAAAAGGTATAATTAAAAAATAATTGAGAAGCCAATCATAACTCACAATCATTCTTAATTGATTTTAAAATTTTCAAAAGTTTGAAAGTCATTTAATAAAAAATAAAATTTTTAACCTTCTAGAAAAGAAGCTTTTAGAATTTTTCCAATTGGCCGGAATCATGAATTTAATAAAAGTAGCTTATTTTTTGTTACTATTTGACTCAATAAATGCAACAGGAATGGAGACGTTGATAGGAGAACTAATTAATCAAGTTCAACCCAATCGGCTAACTCTATACACTGATTTTTTTCAACACCAAAATGTAAGCGATCAGTGTAATTATCAGACGATTCTCGAACATCTTATGGGCAAAGTACCAACTGTTACTGTTGATTTGAATAAACCACCAATAACAACAGAATTCAAACCTGACAGGGTAGAGTATTACGAAAATGTAACAGCACCTTTGCAAATAATCATTCTTAATGAAAACCAAAGCAATAATGAATTTATCAAAAAAATGTCAACAGCTTTGAATTTTATAAGCAAATCTTTATTGTATTTGTCAAAAACTAAAATATTTTTATTATTTAATCAAATGATTAACATAAATGTCATGGAAATTTTTTCCGAGAGTAAAAAATTTCAATTCATCGATTTTACAGCTGTGTTATACAATTTGAATTACGAAAGTTACATAATTCATGATTCCCCTAAACATGGATTAATAAAAAAGCCAATTAATAAAAATCCAGTATATTTTCCAGATAAATTTTTCGAAAATATTAGAATTGGAGTAGAAGAAGAATATTGGCCAGGTTTATATTTAAATTACACGGAAAATCACTTGGAAAAAGGAAATGAATATTTTTACATACATATTTATAAAGCTTTTAAATGTTTTGTAAATTCCTTAAATATTTCAACAGAAATTATTACTTTGAACAATTATGGCAACACTGCAGACCTATATCGTAAACACAAATTAGTATGTTACTTGACAAAAATTTTTGGATAAGTTAACCGTAACATTCCAAGTCTTTTCTTAGTAAAATCACTTAAGTTAGAGGTATTAATTCCAGTGAATGTCCAAAAAAATGTTACCAATTATAATGATATTTTATATTCGCTTTTATCTTTTATTGCCATAATAATTTTAATCTTGATTTGTGTTTATTTTTTTAAATTTGATTTTAATGAGTGGTCTATAATTAATGTACTAAGTTTGCTGCTAGGTAACAGTGCGATAATTAGATTTAATTCCTTAAGATCAAAAATTGTTTACTTTCTGATTTGTTTCGTTTCATTATTTATTATGTCGGATTTGGTTCTTGATATGACAAGTTTAAAATTTGAAGACAAAGAAATACTGTTAGTCGATTCTTTCGAAGACATATTTGAAAAAAATATTTCAGTTATTTTTTTCGGTCATCCTGTATTTTTGAAGTATATGGGTCGTCAAGGTAATCAAAGAATTAAAGAAATTGCTAGAATAGCATCAGCATCTACCTCCTTAGATCTAGGGATTTTATCTACTGATAAAATTTTTGTTTTATTTGATGATTTTTCAGAAAAAATTAAAGAAAATAAAGCAATTTCAAGTCAAATAAAATTTGAAATAAAAGATTTCAATATATATCATTCATACATCACTATAGGATTTTATAATAATTCTCCGTTTCGAAATGAGTTTGATAAGATTTACCGAAGAATTCTTGAAGCAGGTTTGGATATAAAATGGCGGTCTGATTATGAGAATTTTAATAAAATTGAAAAGAGTATTCAGAAGGGTAGTGATAATAATGAAACAGATGATGATTCAATTTCAATTCTTATTGTAATAATGCTTGCTGGAGTTGTAATTTCTTTTCTTGTATTATTTGCTGAATGTATTTGGTACTATTTATTATCAAAAAAATTACCGAAGATATTTAAATTTTTAAAATTAAGGATAAAGAAGCAAAATATAAAATATCGAAAAATTAAGTTACGTAAAGTGAAAGTTAAGCCTCGTAAAGTATTCAATAACTTATTATCGAAAAATTTATCCAAAATTAATAAATTTTTAAAAATTAGAACGAAAAAAGAGATTATCAATATTAATAATCAAAAAATGAAAATTCTCAAAATAAAAGTTAAGCCTCGAATAGCACTTGTCACTCATCTTGTGTAAAATAATTTTTTTTTTTAATTTGCCATATTTTGAGTTTATGTTATTAATTAAGTTATTTAGATTTTATGTTGCTGAGAAGGTCAGCAAATATGTCTGAATTTTTTTCACGATTTCTGGCATTAGCCTAGCAACCCTTGTAACTGTCAGAATCCTGAAGATCCATGGTGAAGATTGGTCATTTCTTACTATTGGTTTGTTATCATTGGTTTATTTTTCGGAGTAACTATCATAATGAATACAGGACTTTTAGATCAAAATTTATTTTTGTAAATGAATCAATTTTTCCATCTTCTGATATTATTTCTTTCTTGACTGACGTGAGTTTTTTAAAGCACGATCCTTTAATGATTGCATCTATGAAAGAGACTAATGCATTAGAGACACTGGATTATTATTATTATTCTAAAGGACCCCGCACAAAAGTATAGGATTTTGCCTTTCGGTCGAATTGGCTGAATTTTGGATATGTTGTAGATTTTATCATTCTGAACAAAAGTCTCAATGGGCACAAAGCTCAAAAGTCTCAACTTTGGCGGCTACGGAGCTTGAAAGCTTCAAAGCTCCACCATGGCAAGATCGCTTCAAAACCTTTTTTCTTTCATTTTTAAAGTATACCTGTATGTTTTTGAGGTCGCTAATTCTAAATCTGATTTCAAATTAACATTTTTGGCAGTTGGCAGCTGTCAACTAGCTGTCAAATTGACAACAGATTACAAAAAACTTAAAATAATGATTTCACAATATGTTTTCGGAACTCAGCAACCTCGGAATCATATTGTGAAATCATTATTTTAAGTTTTTTGTATTCTGTTGTCAATTCGACAGCTAGTTGACAGCTGCCAACTTTCAACTTTGTTATTATGACATCAGATTTGAACTCAGCAACCTCGAAAACATAGTGTGAAATCATTATTTTAAGTTTTTTTGTATTCTGTTGTCAATTTGACAGCTAGTTGACAGCTGCCAACTGTCAACTTTGTCATTTTGACATCCGATTTGAACTCAGCAACCTCGAAAACATAGTGTGAAATCATTATTTTAAGTTTTTTTGTATTCTGATGTCAATTTGACAGCTAGTTGACAGCTGCCAACTGTCAACTTTATCATTTTGACATCAGATTTGAACTCAGCAACCTCGAAAACATAGTGTGAAATCATTATTTTAAGTTTTTTTGTATTCTGTTGTCAATTTGACAGCTAGTTGACAGCTGCCAACTGTCAACTTTGTCATTTTGACATCCGATTTGAACTCAGCAACCTCGAAAACATATTGTGAAATCATTATTTTAAGTTTTTTTAATCTGTTATCAATTTGACAGCTAGTTGACAGCTTCCAACTGTCAAAAATGTCAATTTGACATCAGATTTGGAATTAGCGACCTCAAAAACATAAAGGTATACTTTAAAAATAATAGAAAAAAGGTTTTGAAGCGATCTTGCCATGGTGGAGCTTTGGAGCTTTCAAGCTCCGTAGCCGCCAAAGTTGAGACTTTTGAGCTTTGTGCCCATTGAGACCTTTGTTCAGAATGATAAAATCTACAACATATCCAAAATTCAGCCAATTTGACCGAAAGGCAAAATCCTATACTTTTGTGCGGGGGTCCTTTGTAAACTCGAATTATTATAACTCCTTAAACCCAGATTATTCTAAATCTCGAATTATTTTAATTACCTAAATCAGAATTATTCTAATGTGATAATTTCATGACAGTAAAAAAATTAATAAAAACTGATAATATATAAAAAATCAACGATGTTTTAGTGCCAATTTTGTATTTAACAAAAAAAATAAAAAAACTGTAACCTCTAAAAATTGATTTTAAAATTTACTATGCATATTACAGGAGAGACAAAAAGACTATTAGCATTGTATTGTCTAATAGTCTGGAAAGGTCGTATTATTTAATAATCAATAATTAATGAGTTTTTATGTATTGATCTTTTGAAGTTATACAAATAAAGTGTTATTATTATCTATTTACCATGTGCACAATTATTACTTCTCATTTTTGTGTTTTAATTTAACTATCTAACTATTGATCTGCGGCTTTTGCTCTAATATTTACAAATGTTAATAATTTTAAAGAATTATATATTTTTTAGCGATATAGACTGACAATAATAATAAATTTAGTTTTTGAATAAAATAATTTCATAATTTATGCCTATCAGTTTTAACACTCTTTTAATTTTTCAGCTAATTTTTTGCAATTAGCGAAAAATTTTCTAGAATAGTTTTTCTAATCATTTTATTTATAGCTAAATTGATTAAACTTGAAAAATTATATAATAATTATTGTGATTATGACTAGAGATATTTGCATCCTATAAAAGCTATTTAAAGAAAATTGACTATATGTTCGGAAAAACTTAATTGATTATTATTATTAATCATCGTAGTCTCCTTGATGTTCAGAAATTTTATACTTAGTGATTAGAGTCATTATCATGTATGTTAGTAAACTTCTATCTCGTAATTTTTCAAATTTAACTATATGCTGTTAAAATTTTATGATATGAATATTGGTAGGGGATCTTTAGGTCAGTCGTAGGGGAATTTAGAGCGGCATTTCAGACAAGAGGTCAATTTTTTAATAATTTTGCACAAAGTATCTTGTAGAACAATGTGGTATAGTTTGTGCTAAAAAAAGTGAAGCATTTTCGTAAACAATCAATTGTTTATGCAAAAACCTGCATTTTTATGATTTTTAATTTGTAAAATCTTTATTTTTTAAGAAAAATTAATAAAATTGTAGATGATAATACCTCACAAAGAGCTTAAAAAAGCCTTCCAAACCGATTTTTGAAATTATTATTTAAACAAAAATTTAAAAACAATTTAAAATTTAATTTATTTCAAAAGTACTTACAAAAGGATTTTTTTCAAAAGTAAGTACAGTAAGATTGTATATATGTTTGGTATCAATATTATTTATAAAATGCATTATTTAAGATTATATAAACGCCTCTTTTTCATTACGTTTTTTATTTTTGATTCAAAATTCGTGATATAAAAAAAGACCACCCGAAAAAAAATTTTTAAATCTCTTCCTGAAATCCAAAATTAATAAATTTTCATTAGCAAATGTCCAAATTGAGATTTTTTGACATCTTAAAAATCATAATTTTAAAATTATGTTTATTTGTTATTAAATTTTAAAAATTGATGCCCTTGATTTTATGAATTCTCATAAATTTAAAACGTTTGTTTTTCAACAAGACTTTGTAAATAGTTTTTTTCACAAAAAAGTTCATTTTATTTTTTTTTCTACTATTTTACACAAGAGTACAGTTGTTGTTAATTTTTATTTAAGATAAAAGAAACATTTTACTTGTGAAATTTTACAAGCTGAGATAAATCACAGGCTAGTTTTTATAATGAAAATTTTTATAAAATAAATGCTAACAAGGGAACTGTTCAGGATATTTTTATTTCTTTATTTCGAACTGTTTGCTAATTTTCGGTTGGTTCTGGTAAAAATACAAATGAATTAAAGTTGGGTCTAAATGGAATAAAGGCAAGCAGTTTCCGCAATTTGAATCAAGAATTCATAGATATGAACGAGTTTTAAGACACAAACAAAAATTCATTTACAGAAATGAAATTTTATTTTTAATGATAAGAATTGCAAAATCGAGCACTGCATCATAATAAGATAATTTTGATTTTAAATCACTTGTGATAACGAAAGAAAAAATTAACTAAAGTTTTGTTTGCCGCAGGAGTATTTATTTTTTTGTGTGAAAAATATAAAAAAAACTTAATATTTACCGAAATCGTATATTATGACCCAAAATAAAGAATGGCCCAAATTTATTGTAAGTATGTAAATTACGTTAATTGCTTTGGTAAGCTATAACACGGGGCATCTTTTATTTTTCTAGCCATGGGTTATATACTGGGTCATATACATACAATTTTTTGCGTTAATGGCGAGAAAATACGCTTTGGCTGTACGCGCAGTGGCTTACATTTTTGGGCCACTGTTAAGCCTTATATACCCTCTCAACCTTTGTAAAGAAATTCAAAACTTCAAAATCTTTGAAAATATATATTAGGTGATTTAAAACTTCATGCACTGAAAAATTTTCTAGACTGAAAAATAATCCAGCTACTGGTTGTAGCCGCCGGAATTTTTTTATTCTTTCAAATGATTGTTGCAAAAGGCACACAACCTCAAGAAAAGTTTAACAATTTTTTTTTATGTTAAACAACTTTTTTTCCAATTCTCACTACGCCGCGGAGCTCGCATTTTAATTGAGTAAAACTCATTTTTTTTTAATTTTCTTACGTTTCAAGACATTTGCTATCGTACAAAAAAAAAAATCCGACTGCCAGAACCAGAATTCCGATAACGTTAATCAGAAAGATTCCAGTAGCCGCAACCGGAATTGATTTTCATTGTACTGCGATTCTATTATTCTCAAATTTTCCATATTCAATAGTTTTTTTTCAACCATTAGCGTTATATTAGCTACGTAGCGGCAAGTTAATTTTTTATTTTCAGTTTACATATTAAATTCAAACAACCAAATTGTTCATTCTATCCTTAAGAATCATTTTCTTAATTTAAAAAAAAAAACTAAAATAATTTCAATTCGATGATAAAATTTCCAAAAAACCATACTTAAGAAACCTTACAATTTTAATAAACCTAAGATACAATTTTTTGTTTTTGAAATTCGCAATGCGCAACCAAAAATTATTTTCCTGTTTGCATCACACAATATTCCAAGAAACAGAGAAAAAATTTTGTAAAAAAAAAAAAATCTATTCCTAGAGAGAATTGAAATATATTTTTTTTAACTTTAAAATCTTAATTCACATTAAAAACAATCACCTTGTACGTTTTCCGGTGTTTCATAACTTTAATGAGAATATTTTTAATAATACATTACAATATACCTATTTTTAATTATTTAATTTTAATAAAGGAATAAAAAAAAAGTTTATACGTTAGGTATATTTTGGTCTCTTTTTTTAATATTATTTTTATATAGTAAAATATCACTCTCACTATATTTTATACACCTCAAAAGATACATTCGCAGTGATGAAGATTCTTATCTGATTGTATATGAATATCTTAAAAACAAAACTTCCTTTATTTTTATATCATCGTGAGATAAAAATAACAAATTACAATATAATAAAAAATATGCAAAAGTATAAAGTAGATATTTTTTGATAAAAAAATGAGAGTTATAAAATTTCTTAAATGTGTTTTTAATAATTACGTATTATTAATTTGACATTTTTAATATGTAATTTGAAAGTTTAAAAAAAAATATATAAATTTTAAATATGGATTGTTCTTTTGATCAGACTCCTCTGAGCCAGACGAGCATTTTGAGAACCATATTGCTTAATAAAACTTATTTTTTGTGGAATTCTACCCAACCACTCCTTTGGGTGCTTTCTGGGTCTACCCTTGGCCATTTTTTTACGTTTTTGTACTAAATCTGAGGACCAAATATGCTCCAGACCATTTGGGTTCCTAAAGGACATTGTACGTTACTTTTTTCAAACTTTGCTATACTTAAGGAGTTACGAGTGTAAATAAAAATGATGACAGAACTGAATGAAACTGGAAAATTATTAAATTTAAACATTTTTAAAGTTGAATAGAACTTGGTTTTACCTTTGCTACCACATTAATTTTCATTTTATTGCAAATTAAAAATAGGCAGTTTAACATTGCTCTAATGGAAATTCATATTTGGAGCTTACAAAAAGTATGATAGTGATGACACAGGGAGATGAAACTAATTAAATATCATAAATAAATTGTCAAAGATTATATTTCCAATTTATTTTATCTAGGTTACCACATTCAATCATTAATTATTCGGTAAAAACCAAGTTTTAGCAAGTACCATAACCTAAAATAATAAAGTTTTTTCATAAATAATTTTTTCATAAATAATTAAAATAATTTTTTTTGCAATAATATTACATAATAAACTCATTTTTTAATATTTTTACGACTAATTTTGTTTTAAACTGCAAATTATAAAAAAAAAATAGCGTCGGTAATGTGGATATTGACTCAAAATTTCTATTTACCCTCGTAAGTCCTTAAGGAAAGAAAAGAAAACAAAGAGATCTGGGTATCGAAACCGAAATTTTCCTACGTTTACCGCAATAGGATTTTTTTTCAATTCTTTATTTGCACTGTTTTTAGTGCATATACAAGTTCTCAAAATTTTTTCTTTCGCGAAAAAATACCTTACCCTATCAGGTTACTGTACTAAAATTTTGCTTAAATTTTCGGCGCGCCAAATTTTCAAAAATATTATTTAAGACCTATAAGAATCTTTTCTGCGCGTACCAATTAACATTTTAGACCTTTTTTTCAAAAGAAAGAGCCATATATAAAAAAAATTAAATAATTTCATAAATTTTTTTTTATTTATCTAAAAAATATTTTTTACGTAATTTTTTTGTAAACATAAAAATCTTAAAAAAATATTATTTAATATTAAAATTTTTTGTATTTTTACATAATAACTAAAATTTATATTAAATATTTAAATTCCATTAAAAATTTCACTTTTACAAAAAAAAAAATACTTTCATCAAAAAATATCTTACTCTACACGCATTTATGATGATTCAATTAAAAAAATATTAAAAAACCTTAAGAAATATTAAATAATTGAATAAAAGTAAAAGTGTAATTTCCGTAAACAATAAAGGAAAAAACATTGACATTGATTAAAAAAAATAATGTTCAAGTGTAAAAATTTTAATTCGTACTCTCAATTAATATCGTCTTTTTCCTACAAAAAAACCATTTCTTCCGTTATGAAATTCTGCATGAATTACCTATTATAGCAGTTAATACAGTTTAATCAAGTAAATATAAAATTGCGTGCATGTGAACGCCCGAATTACTTTCACTTTTTTTTATAATAAATATTTTTCACCGGTACTTTTTTATGTTATCTCGTCGGGCCATTTATACACATGAACGAAATGGAAAATTATCCCCATTAACGGTAATACTTACTCTTATGGACATGATCTTGCATCTTGTTCTTGTTTTTTTATATTCATTCTCTTCTTGAATTATAAAAAAAAAACTTTCGATAAGATTGCATTTATTGATTATATTGAAAGTCAGATTATAATAATAATAATATGGTAAACATTTTATTTATCGATATCTACAATATATTTCACACGATAAATTTTATTTTAGAATTCTGGCTTTGTGTATGTAATAGTACTACTTTTTTTGCTGGTTTTAGTTTTTGTTTGTTTTGAAAAATGGGCTTTTTTTTAAGGTAGCGGGCGAAAATAAGACGACAATTTTTTGTAAAATTTAAGTAATTGGATCTTCGGGACTTTTTTTGAATTTTGCACAAAACATAAAAATTTACGAGCCAAAACTTACATAAAAAAAAATTTTTAAATTAAATTGACAATCATAAAAAACTTACCAGAATTAAAATTGTAAACCTCGATAAAATAAAATACATCGTAAAAAATCATCAGTTGTCAAAAAAATCCTCAAATATAAGTGAATAAATCCGAGTACGGTTAGACACACATAAAAAATAAATTTCTCACGTACACTTCACTCACTGCACAAAGAAAAAAAAAATTGAATAAAATATTTTATCACATACTGCAAAAAAAAAAATGTTTTTTATTTATTTGAAACACAAAAAAAAAATAATCATAATTTCACGTATTAACAGTTCTGATGACAGTAACCGTATGACAACTAACTCTTTTTAAAATATCTCGATCATATATGTTGTGGACAGTTTTGTTACGCACGCCTTCGCAACTTTATAAAATACTCTCCACATCTCAGTAGTATCAAGAGCAAAATAAATAAATTTAATATAAAAAAGGTGGTGGAACTGATTGCTTTATAAAAAAAATAATTTTTCAAAAAAAAAACAGACAAGTTAATCTAAAAAAATTAAAATATCAAAAAAAATAAGCCTGTCAAAATTAAAAAATAACAATTTTCTTGTCAATAATAATTACATTTTTTTTTATTTTCAATCAATTTACAACAACATCTCATCAATTACATTCACTTATTTTATATTTATATACTTTCAAAGTAATAAGTACATTAAAGAAACATCAATGATTATCCTTTGTGAAACTATGACTTTATTTATATAGTAAATTAAATAACTACTACTACTTGCCTATAAGATTACATTATATGTTTACATTGTTTTGCTACTGTTTTTACATATTAGATATAAATATAGATATGTGTGATCATTTTACGGTTTTCAAGGATAGGATTATATTATGTTTTTGTTACTTTTTTTGTACGTGTCTTCCTGTATGTAATTAATTAATAATAAAGACGTTTTGAAGGTAGTAGATTGAGATACATAACCAGAAGCAGTGCCGAATTTACCATCTAGGCATAGTAGATGGTAAAAAACACAGCCCTCCCAAAATGTGTTTAACATTTTTGATCTACCGACCCCCACAATACTAAATCTGGTAATGAAAAATGGCCTAAGTAATATGTTGATTTTCTTCCAAAATAAACCCAACACTGGTAAACTGCAAAATTGGGCATTATTTTTTTTATTCTTTCGAAAGGATTTTTTGAATGGCGAGATTACAAAGCAGCCTTGGGATGCTCCTTTAGCTTTGATCAGCTGAAGAAATTTTTTAGATTTCAATAAATAAAATAAATGAAAATTAATATTTTAAACACTGTCCTAGCTAATAAAAAAAACTTACAAATGGTTTTTGAACTCACAACCAACGAACTTGGGACATGTTGAAATTTGTATTTTAAATCTTGACTTCAGCCCTTATAATTTTAAGTCTCTAAGTCCCTAAATCGAAATTATTCTAAGTATATTTGACCCCTATAATTTTATTTAACGTCTCATTGTTAGATTTTATTTAAACAAGGCCAAAACTATGAATTATTTATTTTTCAAATTGTCATTGAATTTAGGCCCTACAGTAAATAATTAAACTAAAATCATTCCGATTTTTGATTCATAATTTTTCAATCAATTTTCTACAAAATACCAAATGTAGCCTCAAAAATAGTATATTTTTATTCTAGGCTGCAAAAATAAAGAATGACCAAGATCGCACGAAAATTGCAACCCGAGACAAAGCCGAGTATGGCAAACTTTACGACAGAAGGCAAAATATAATTTTTCTTCATCAGTGGCAAAAAACTCGTATTTTTGAATCGCGCCGCGGCCAGGAGATACTTGCTATCTGACCGCTGACAAGAAAAAATAATTTGTACTTTTTCGACTATGGTAAATACGAAGAAAATCAATGTTTTAAATTCCAATAGTAAATTTTCCAATAGTCTTAGATAATATTTTTTTTTAAATAAATTGAACGTAATTTCATGCCATAAATACGTCTCAATTATCGGTTTCTTTAAAATTCATGAAGTAGTTATAAATCGTGATTATTATTTATTTAAAGTAACCGAAAGTATTAAAAAAAAATTTTTTTCTTAAATTGTGTAACTCGAAGCAGCTGCAAATATTTATAAGTAATACGTTTGCTTTTTCTGTCAATTACGAATTTATATACTTTATTTTTTAACTACTACGTGATGTTTTAAGTGCTATGCATATATTTAGAGTAATTTTATAAAATGATATTTATTTTAATTATATAGAAGAAAGAAGAAGAAACTTAAATCAAGATCAAGGGAATCAAGATGAAGGTATATATTTGGTTAAGGAAATGAACATCATTATGTTAAAATTTTCAGCAGACTTATTCTACTTATTCATTTTTTTTAAATTTCTTGCATTTCCCTGGAAAAAAATAATATAAAATAAACCGAATTTCTAGGATCTAGTCAGATTCTAGACAGAATTTCAGGTATCTGCTGCGAGATGAAAATTCCGAGAAATGCCAGTTTAATTTTTGGGTTCCCTGGCCCTGTTTTCAGAAAAAATAATACAAAAGAAAGACTTGCAAAACGGCTGGTTTTTCCCCCTAAACTATCAAGTGAAATTCGACCAACCTTTGATTAAGGCTACTCCACTTAGTCCTGTCGCCCACCATGCTATTTAATGCCATAAAAGTTCCATGGAAAAAAATGGTTGGTATTTATGTTTTTTGACCCGCTAAACACGAATCCGAGGTCCGTTTTGCAAAATTCGTGGTCAATTTTTTGTTATTAACAATTTATTGCAAAATTTGACAACAATCTAAATGTTAAATATCCTGTAGCTAAACAATTCAAAATTTTGATAAGCCCCTGATTTTATTATACATATTTTGACTCACTGAATCCGAATTTCTAATTTATAAGCTCGTATGATTAATTGTTTAAACAATATTTAAGTGTTAATAAATTGTTTAAACAATATTTTTTTGAAAATTACGTGTGACAACCTTTTTATATATATTTTTTAACCCTCTGGTCACGATTTTCAAGTTATTTTTTGCAAAAACCTTACTTATAGTAATTGTTTAAACAATTTTAATTTGTTTATAATCCAAAATTAGTATCTTGCTATTTAAAATTCGACAAAAACATGAATTCCGTAGCTTACAGCTTTCGTGATTTCGAAAAGAAATCACCAATTTTTATAATTTTTACTTGCTGTATCCGAATTTTTAATTTGCAATGTCGTAGGACTAATTGTTTAAACAATATTAAATTGTTTATAATTTATTTAAACAATATTTTTTTGAAAATTACGTGTGAAACCTTTTTATATGTATTTTTTGACCCTCTGATCACGATTTTCAAGTTATTTTTTTCATAAACCTTACTTATAGTAATTATTTAAACAATTTTAATTTGTTTATAACCCAGAATAAGTATGTTGTTAGGTAAAATTCCAATTCTTGAAATACATTGGTATTTAAGTTCATCCAAATGCTTTTTTTACCTTAGTAAAATTTATGTTTATACAAAAAAAATGTAATAATACATTAAATAAATGATCTTCCATACTACTAACCCGAGAGTTAATTTTATTTATTATATGATTTTAAAGTTTAAATTGTTTAAGCAAATAATGGGGTTGGTTTTTTGAAAAAAAGAACCTGAAAATCGTGATCAGAGGTTCAAAAAATAGATAAACAAAAGTGATTTTCAAAAAAAATATGTTTAAACAATTTATTAATAATTAAATATTGTTTAAACAATTAAACCTATGACCTTGGGAATTTAAAATTCAGAGTCAGCAAGTTAAAATTAAAAAAAATTATCGATCACTTTTTGAAATCACGAAATCTGTAAGCCACGGAATTCATGTTTTTGTCAAATTTTACCTAACAACATACTTATTCTGGATTATAAACAAATTAAAATTGTTTAAACAATTACTATAAGTAAGGTTTTTGCAAAAAATAACTTGAAAATCGTGACCAGAGGGTTAACAAATATATATAAAAAGGTGTCACACGTAATTTTCAAAAAAATATTGTTTAAACAATTTATTAATACTTAAATATTGTTTAAACAATTAATCATACGAGCTTATAAATTAGAAATTTGTATTAAGTGAGTCAAAATATGTATAATAAAATCAGGGGCTTATCAAAATTTTGAATTGTTTAGCTACAGGATATTTAACATTTAGATTGTTGTCAAATTTTGCAATAAATTGTTAATAACAAAAAATTGACCACGAATTTTGCAAAACGGACCTCGGATTCGTGTTTAGCGGGTCAAAAAACATAAATACCAACCATTTTTTTCCATGGAACTTTTATGGCATTAAATAGCATGGTGGGCGACAGGACTAACTGATTTAGTGTGTACCATTTATGAATTTTAATGAAAGGTTGTTAAAAAAAAAAGATTATAAAATTTATGAAATTTTACTTATTTTTTTTTTTATCTGACAACAGGGGCTATAGTAAAATCTTCCGAGTAATCTGAATCTTCTCAAAATTTCAACCAGAGTCAGAAAAATATACGCTAGAAATTATTCCCAGGATCTTCCTAGACCCTAGAATATCTGTTACTTTTACATTATTTTTTACCATTTTATTTATAATATAAAAAATTCATTTCTCTTGCGAGAAAATTGAAATTCATTATTTTAATTTTATTGAAATATTTATAAAAAATATATCAATTACTTTCACATTTATTAACATAATTCATTTATTGGTCTATAAAAATACTATTAATAATTCATTATAACCATTTATTTTATATACAGGTATAGTACCTATATAGTAAGAATCTGTATAATAATAATTAATAGGATTATAAAAAAATGTACATAAATAATTTTTAACGTGTAATAATTTACTGTTCTTTAATGGAATGATACAATTAATTTTTATGATGAAATGTGTATTCGTTCATTTGTCAAAGGAACAAAAAAAAATAATAATTGTATTGCACTAGTTTGATAAAAATTATTGAATAAAATCATCATATTTTTTTTAATATTAACATATTTTTATTGACTTGCGTTTTCTATATGGAGCATTTTACTGAAGTTTAGGCGTTTGTAATTCAGAATATATTTTGTCACAAAAAATACACGCATTTCAATAAAAATATGATGATTCTATTCAATAATTTTTAGCAAACTAAAGTGCAACACAATTCCTGGAAAATTTTTAAAACCAGGGAAAGATTCATATCGGGCTTCACCTAAAACTTGATCCAAATCGTCATAATCTGAAAAAGCCCGATATTTAGAATAGATGCCTTACATTTTAAGTAACCACTCACTCCTAGTTTTAAATTTAAAATAAAATGCAAAATAACAGAAGCTCATAAGTTGACTTTTAAAATAGTTTTCAATTTTTCATGGATTCTAAAGCTTCGATAAAGTCAGCTTTTTTTGAAAATAGTTATTGTATTTGAAAATTAATTATTTTTCTTTTCATATATTTACACTCATCAAATTTAATTACAACCTAAAAATTTCTTATTCAAGAGTATATTCAAATATAGATATATTTTTGAAACCACATTGGCAGAAAATAAATTTTTGAAAAATATTCTTATCGTACTTTTGGGTGAATTTGTGAAAGTAAGATACTTAAAAAAATAAAATATTCAACCATTTTCTTATAGAGCCAAGATTTGTCTACCAAAAATTATTTTAAATTATTTAAATTTAAAAGTACCAAAATTTTTTGAAATGCTCCATATAAAAACTGAAGATTTTAAAAGTACTTGGCAAAATTCTTGCATAAATGATCACATACCATATATATAACGCACATCATAAGACATGAAGAGGATCTATATGCACAAAAATGAAAATATGCGTGGGTTGGTTATCTTATATATATTTATGACTTTTCTAGATCTATAATATATTGCATTTTAAAACTCTATTTTTTTTATCATTTACATAATTTTTTTTATAACGCTGTATTACTATTATTATTATTATTTCAAACATACACACACACACACACAAATCAATAAATATTAACTTATTCCTTGAAGCTATAAATATATATGCATGAATAAACTATTTATATATTTTTGCTGTTGTTAATATAGGTAATATTAAATTTAATTTATTTAAAATATATATAAGCACGTTGTACAATTGTATTGTAAGAATATAAGAAAATTTTTTATTAGATTATTGTAGTAAATTAATTTACATACAAAAGTGTTTAAATGGCTGTGTAAATTATTTTTTTCTAAAAATAAAATTTATGTCAATATTTGTTTTTTTTTATGTGTTATGGTTAAATAGAGCATAATTTTTATATTTAATTTTTGTTTGTTTAATGGTGTTTAGGAATATGTAATAATATTTTTGGTTTTTTATGTATTTTTTATTGAATATTATATATTTTTAGGTAATAAATTCTTGAATTTTAAGATCTAGGCTTTAAATCAAAATTTTGCTTGGTTCTCATTGAAGAGCATTCAATTTGAAGGGGAGGTATCGTTATCATTTTGGACCAATAATTTTTTAATAAATAACAATGCTTAAATGAAACCTAAAAAAAGTTTTAAAGTATTGTATTTAGTGAAAAAAGTCTTGTTTTTTATACAAAAATCCAATGATGGAAATATATGTGAAATGGGGATGGATAGTACACCTAAGGGCGATAATTTACATATAATTATCGTTTTTTTACGATAGTCATTTTATCTTATTTAGCAACACTGTTCCCATTAAAAAAAACTTATAACCGATTTTTGTAAACACACCTAAATGCATTAATAATAAAAAACAAAAACAAAATTTGTAACATAAAATCATTTTTTTTTTAAACTACGATTAAGAGTTTCTATTTATTTAGTTTCTTTATTAAAAAATTTAATTTTCAAAATTTTATTAGTAAATTAGTTTACAAGGTAAAATATTAAGTGGTTCATTAAGTTATTAATATGCATGAAAATATTAGAAAAAAAGGTAGTTTTATATAAAATCTAATAATAATTTTATGAATCTAAATTTAATTAATAACAAACACATTTTTTTCTTTTATAGGTCAAAAATTCTTTACATCAGATCCTTCAAACAAAAATCTAAATTTATTAAAATTATAATTCAAATATAAATTTTTCAACATAATCAAAAATTTAAAGCAAATTCTTTCCACTCATACTTTTTTTTACTTAATGATTATAAACAATGTAAAGTTTCAAATTTTTAAAATACAGATTTAAATATAATTCACTGCGTATTTCCCTCTGCCTTATATAAACTGAGAATCGCAATTTACTTTCGCGATGTAAAAGTTAACAGCTGCCCTCTATCGAATAAAAGGTGAACTTTGTTTTATATAAAATCTAATAATAATTTTATGAATCTAAATTTAATTAATAACAAACACATTTTTTTCTTTTATAGGTCAAAAATTCTTCACATCAGATCCTTCCGCGGCCAAAAAAGAAGGAGCCAGTAATACCGCCCAGAGAACCAGAAGAGGTAAGATTTAAATTTTATTTCAAATAATTCCTATTTCAAGATAATTCAAATCTTTTTATGCTTGCACCTTTTTAATTTCTTAATTTTATCGTGTTTACATATCTTTAATCAAGTTTAGTAAGTTGTATTTTTTTCTAGAATCAAAATAAAAATTATTATGAATTTTATTTCTGTTGAACTTAAAATGTTTAATTTTTTTAATTTTTTTATTATTAAAAACACAAAATTTGTTTAAAAATAAATATGTTTCGGCCATTACTAATATTTTCGTTACATTAAATTTTATTTTGACGGTTTTAGAAAGCTGTTATATTAATTGAAATACTTTTTTTCCAGCTGCAGAAAAAAAAGGAAACTTGGCGAATTCGACGACTTCTGGGTTGAAAACACACACTTTCTCAACCATGTAAGTTTTACAAGTTTGTTCTCCAATTGTTTGATAATATTCAACAAAAATAGCAATTTTAAACACGGGATAAAATATTAGTTTTGACTTTGCATGCACGAGTCTTTCATGTAATATAATTTTCATTTAATTTTTCTGTTATGGGGCTTATAAAAAATTTTTTAAATAAATAGCTATTGATTTACGCATTCTTAAGTATATTTTCAAATCAAAAATTTATAAATTAATGAATTACAGGCAATGAGTCAAACTTTGCCCAGATCCGTGGAATTTTGTTGTTAGTAAGTTATATCTTTTTGACAGGGTATATTTCAAAATATTTATATGAAAATCAAAAATTTCTTAAAATAATTTAAATAATTCATATTCAACTCTTTATATGATTTTTTTTCTATGTTACAGCTTCCAGAAAAAGTTTTGGAATGTTCAGATCCTCCATGAAAAATAATTTTTAAATATAATTTAGATATAAAGTAGAATATAATTAGATATAATGATAAAATAATTTAGATATAAATATATTTCACTGCATATTTCCCTCGACCTTATATAAACTGAGAATCGCAATTTACTTTTGCGAAGTAATGTAATGTTGGTAGTAACCGCGCACGCGTAAATATTAGCGGCAATCTTAACTGAGTTTAAATATATTAAATACATTGGTCACTCTACTATAAAGCACTAAATAGTTACTAAGTATTCACTAGATTTAAGATGTATGTATGTAAATGTAATGTATGTATATTAAAGTCTTCATGGTGGGAGTATACCCTGTATACCATGTAACTTCAGCATCTTTTGTTTTTACGCTCTCTCGCTTTTGGGCTGTCATTGTAATAAGTTGGATAATTAAAACACGTTATGTCAAATGTTAATTAATATCTTATTATTTGGAGTTTATCCTATTTATTTTATCCAATTGATATCCTAATCATAAAAGTGCACGTTCTCAATAGAATTTGCCATATATTTTATTGAGGACATCACAGTAAAAGTTAACAGCTGCCCTCTATCGAATAAAAAGTGAACTTTGCTTTATATAAAATTTAAAAAAAGTAGATTTCGTTTTTTTTGTTACATAACCTGGACACTATATCATTTGGTCATGTGACTTAGCGGGAAATTCAAAATTTTGAAAAGTTGGTCATTTTTGAAATATCATTTTTTGTTCTATAACTTTTAAAATAGCGTATCCCACGGGATTGCGTCTACATAGAAGAAAATTGAACCTGCAGGTTTTTAGTTATTTCTGGAATCGAATTCGACGGGATATTTCATTTCAGGATCTAGAAGGAAATATTTTTTCATGATAATATAAGTTTGTTATAGAATAAATTTAAAAAAAAAATTAAGGTCCCTAAAGGTCCCCAGTTCATTGCAGTTTCACTACATGCTTATGTTGCCTTGGTATGAATGTAGGAAAAGGTTTATCCCCTGTTTCTCAGAACCAACTTGAGGAAAAAATGCTCTGGAATAAAATTTTTTGAAATCAGATCTAGTTGCAGGATTTTCAGTCATAAGTGATTTCATTCAGTCGTTGCTTAGAAATCATAATAAAATGGGTTTTAAATATTAAAAATCAATGGGAAAGAATGCAAACATGAATTATTTTTAATTTTAACTAATCCGAAGATTATCTAATAACTGCAAACCACAAAAGAAAAATTAATAAAATATGTGATCGTGTCTGAAATAAAATTTCTTAGCTGTTTTATAAATTATAGCGATTTTCGTTATTATTTTCATTAAACTAACCGATTATAATTAAAAAAATTAAATTAATACCCAATACAAATACATAACATAGTTATCACCTTTTGAACATGAATAAGTATTTTTCATTACACTGAAAAAAAAATCCGCTTGCGGCAAGCGGAATTCCGCTTGCCGCAAGCGGATTAATTCCGTTTGCCGCAAGCGGATTTCCGCTTACCGCAAGCGGAATTCCGCTTGTAGCAAGAGGAATTTTTTTTCTCGTCAAACGATTGCAAATGACTTGAAACGTAAAGAAAATTAAAAAAAAAATTTTTTCCCGCTTACTTGGGATATGCGTATTTCGGTATGACGACCCGGTGATGAAAATATAGTCTGAAATACATATAAAATACATATTTCTCCGACTATCGACGGTCGGGTTATTAGTCAAAAATATATTGATTAAATGTTTAATTTCAACAAAAAACAGTCAATTTTACGGTTTTTAGGAACATAAAAAAAATATTTTTTCTGACTGTCAATTGACCAATATTAGACAGTTATTTAGATGTTAAAAATATGTTTAAACAACGATTATTTTTTTGTCAAAATCAATGTATTTTGAATGTTCGAAATACTAATTTTAAACAAAAAAAAAAAAAAAAAATTATAGCAAAACAGTCAAATAGCAAGTACCCGACAGTATTTTATACATATAAAATATATTCAAATGACTATAATTTTTTAGTCTGATGCAACCTATTTTAAATGTATATATGACTGTTAGATTGATGAAAATTGAAAAAAATATTATACAAAACAGTCAAATAGCAAATAATCGACGGTATTTTATACATCTAAAACATATTCAAATGACTATAATTTTTTAGTCTGAAGCAACCTATTTTTAATGTTTAAATGACTGTCAGATTGATAAAAGTTGTTCAAAAATATTATACAAAACAGTCAAATAGCAAATAATCGACGGTATTTTATACATCTAAAACATATTCAAATGACTATAATTTTTTAGTCTGAAGCAACCTATTTTTAATGTTTAAATGACTGTCAGATTGATAAAAGTTGTTCAAAAATATTATACAAAACAGTCAAATAGCAAATAATTGACAGTATTTTATACATCTAAAATATATTCAAGCAACTATAACTTTTTTTTTTTTAAATTAAATTTTAATTATTTTTTAATTAAAAAAAGATTTATTTAAATAAATATTTAAAAAATTTAAATAATTATTTAAATAATTATTATTAATTAAAAAGTAATATAAAATAAAAAAAAAAAAAAAAAAACATTCCCCTGCGGGGGGATTCGAACTCGGAACTCTCGTAAGGATACGATTTCCAGAGTCTGCAACCTTGTCAACTGGCCAGGCTAACAGAGTTACAAATTAAATTTTTAAACACGTAGTTAAGCGGAACTAAAAATTATTTATTTTATTTTTATTGAAGTTTTGTTATTCCTTTTATTCAAGAAATAATTAAATAATTATTTACTTTTTATAAATTTTATATTTTAAGAAAAATTTGAAAATTTATATTTAAAGTTAGGTATTTTTTGTCTACTAAAGTGATTCATTTTTATTATAAAATTATTCTTCTTCCTAGCAGGTCGAGAGTTTTCGATTTTAAGAGGTTTTTCGAAAAAACTTTTTTCGATCCTCAACGAGATCGAAAAAAACGCATTTTCTCCCCGCTGAGAAAGAAAAATTTCGTTTTATCCATGGGAGAAAAAAAAATGCCCCAGATCGCAGTTTATGTCATAAATTATATTAAACGGGATCAAAAGTGTGAATTTGGCCATTTTTCACCCCAAATACCCCAAAATTTACATAAACCTATAAAAGACTTTATTTTTAAATTAAATTAAATAAATAGGTTTTAAAGGTCGCAGATTTCAAAAATAATGTAAAAAATTACATCCAACAGGTTCTGAAGGGTGAAATTGGCCATTTTCACCCTTGCCAACCCTTAGACCAACATTTTTCCAAAAGAACTTATTTTTTTATTTTCAAAGGGTCTAGTAGGTTTTTTTGGGCGCTGATCTCAAAAATGATGTTACAAATTACATACGGAAGGTTCTAAACGACGAATTTGTCCATTTTTCACCCTTTTCACCCTTTGGAGATTCATTTTTCCAACACATCAAGCCTTACACTAGCATAGCCTAAGGAAGTAGGCTATAATAAAAAAAGACACGTTAAGCATTACACTGGCAAAACCTAAGGAAGTAGGCTATAATCAAAAAACAACACGTCAAGCCTTACAGTAGCGTAACCTAAGGAATTAGGCTATAATAAAATAACGACACGATAACCCTTACAGTAGCGTAACCTAAGGAAGTAGACTATAATAAAAAACGACACGTCAAGCCTTACAGTAGCGTAACCTAAGGATGTGAACTACAATAAAAAACGACACGACAAGCCTTACACTAACATAACCTAAGGAAGTAGGCTATAATAAAAAAAGACACGACAAGCATTACAATGGCGAAACCTAAGGAAATAGGCTATAATCAAAAAACGACACGTCGAGCCTTACACTAACATAACCTAAGGAAGTAGACTATAATAAAAAACGACACGTCAAGCCTTACAGTAACGTAACCTAAGGAAATAGGCTATAATAAAATAACGACACGATAACCCTTACAGTAGCGTAACCTAAGGAAGTAAACTATAATAAAAAACGACACGTCAAGCCTTACAGTAGCGTAACCTAAGGAAATAGGCTATAATAAAATAACGACACGACAAGCCTTACACTAACATAACCTAAGGAAGTAGGCTATAATAAAAAAAGACACGACAAGCATTACAATGGCGAAACCTAAGGAAATAGGCTATAATCAAAAAACGACACGTCAAGCCTTTCAGTAGCGTAACCTAAGGAAGTAGGCATTTATAAAAAAATAACACGTCAAGCCTTACACTAGCGTAACCTAAGGAAGTAGACTATAATAAAAAACGACACGTCAAGCCTTACACTAACATAACCTAAGGAAGTAGACTATAATAAAAAACGACACGTCAAGCCTTACAGTAGCGTAACCTAAGGAAATAGGCTATAATAAAATAACGACACGATAACCCTTACAGTAGCGTAACCTAAGGAAGTAAACTATAATAAAAAACGACACGACAAGCCTTACAATAACATAACCTAAGGAAGTAGGCTATAATAAAAAAAGACACGACAAGCATTACAATGGCGAAACCTAAGGAAATAGGCTATAATCAAAAAACGACACGTCAAGCCTTTCAGTAGCGTAACCTAAGGATGTGAACTACAATAAAAAACGACACGTCAAGCCTTACACAGGTTATGTTATTTTAAGGCTGTGTCGTTATTTTCTTATTGCCTACTTGCTTAGGCTACGCTAGTGTAAAGCTTGACGTGTCGTTTTTTATTATAGTCTACTTCCTTAGGTTACGCTAGTGTGAGGCTTATCGTGTCGTTATTTTATTATAGCCTATTTCCTTAGGTTACGCTACTGTAAGGCTTGACGTGTCGTTTTTTATTATAGTCTACTTCCTTAGGTTACGTTAGTGTAAGGCTTGACGTCTCGTTTTTTGATTATAGCCTACTTCCTTAGGTTTCGCCAGTGTAATGCTTGACGTGTATTTTTTTTATTATAGCCTACTTCCTTAGGTTACGCTAGTGTAAGGCTTGATGTGTCGTTATTTTATTATAGCCTATTTCCGTAGGTTACGCTACTGTAAGGCTTGACGTGTCGTTTTTTATTATAGCCTATTTCCTTAGGTTACGTTACTGTAAGGCTTGACGTGTCGTTTTTTATTATAGTCTACTTCCTTAGGTTATGTTAGTGTAAGGCTCGACGTGTCGTTTTTGATTATAGCCTATTTCCTTAGGTTTCGCCATTGTAATGCTTGTCGTGTCTTTTTTTATTATAGCCTACTTCCTTAGGTTATGTTAGTGTAAGGCTTGTCGTGTCGTTTTTTATTGTAGTTCACATCCTTAGGTTACGCTACTGTAAGGCTTGACGTGTCGTTTTTTATTATAGTCTACTTCCTTAGGTTACGCTACTGTAAGGCTTGACGTGTCGTTTTTTATTATAGTCTACTTCCTTAGGTTATGTTAGTGTAAGGCTTGACGTGTCGTTTTTTGATTATAGCCTACTTCCTTAGGTTACGCTAGTGTAAGGCTTGACGTGTCTTTTTTTATTATAGCCTACTTCCTTAGGTTATGTTAGTGTAAGGCTTGTCGTGTCGTTATTTTATTATAGCCTATTTCCTTAGGTTACGTTACTGTAAGGCTTGACGTGTCGTTTTTTATTATAGTCTACTTCCTTAGGTTATGTTAGTGTAAGGCTCGACGTCTCGTTTTTTGATTATAGCCTACTTCCTTAGGTTTCGCCAGTGTAATGCTTGACGTGTCTTTTTTATTATAGTCTACTTCCTTAGGTTATGTTAGTGTAAGGCTTGACGTGTCGTTTTTTGATTATAGCCTACTTCCTTAGGTTACGCTAGTGTAAGGCTTGACGTGTCTTTTTTTATTATAGCCTACTTCCTTAGATTATGTTAGTGTAAGGCTTGACGTGTCGTTTTTTGATTATAGCCTACTTCCTTAGGTTACGCTAGTGTAAGGCTTGACGTGTCGTTATTTTATTATAGCCCTTTAAAACCTTCCGTATGTAATTTGTAACATCATTTTTGAGATAAGCGCCCCAAAAAAACCTACTAGTCCCTTTGAAAATAAAAAAACAAGTTGTTTTGGAAAAAGGTTTGTCTAAGGGTTGGCAAGGGTGAAAAATATCCAATTTCCCCCTTCAGAACCTGGTGGATGTAATTTTTTACATAATTTTTGAAATCTGCGACCTGAAAAACCTATTTATTTAATTCAATTTAAAAATAAAGTTTATTTAAATTTTGGGGTATTTGGGGTGAATAATGGCCAAATTCACTCTTTTGAACCCGTTGAATATAATTTACGACATAATTAATGTAGTCAGCGCCTATAAAGACCTATTAGACCCTTTGAAAATCAAAAAGTAAGTCATTTTTGATATTTTTGAGCTTATTATAATTATTGTTCTAGAACATTAAAACTGTTGAACAGAAAGTTTTCAAAGCCACTAATCAAAATAATGTCCATTTGCCCCCCCCCCCCTCTAGCATCAGTTTTTCACGACCCCACCTCCTGAATTGAGAGGCTTCCTCTAATACCCATCCCTATGAAACATATCGCATGTTAAAAATCAGTTAATTTTAACCGGTATTCCGCATGCAATAAACAAACATAAAAACTTTTGACAGACGAAATTTTCTGTTTACGGGAACAAGAATTTTGGGACTTAATAAATAAAATGGTTTTTAAATTAACGTATTTAGTGGACATTGTATTTCCAAAAAAAAGTAATTAAAATAACAAATCTTACGGCATTAACATCTGGAGATGTGGTTTGGGAAATATTAATACCCAGTTTGATAAGCAAATACTTTTACAAATTAATTTTTAAAATTCAGAGAATTAAAATAAAAATCATTAATTTTAAAAGAATTAAACTTAAAATAATTCCTTTTAAAAACATTAAATAAACATAAATTATTTTCAGGGTAACACTGAATTCTTTTTGCCCTTCCGGGCGTAAAATTCGTGCTTGAAACTTTGAAAAGAATTTTCTGCACTCGTTCTACGCCTTGGTAAGCAAAATATACTGAAAGCACCATGGGTGAAATCAGATATACCTGGTGAAATACCTTAGACACTAGCGTGAACACGTATAACTCGGGCCGGCTTCGCCCAACACTCGTGCTAGTGCTCACGCTAGTATCAAAACTTTTGCGACCTTAGTACTTAATATAATAATTAAGTTTGCTGTGGGCATCGATAAAAAATATTAGTAATTATAACCAAAATTAAACTTTTTTTTACTCTATTTAGTTTAGTTTTAGGAAAAAATTTAGTTTTATCAATAAGACATTAAAAATACGTTCGTTTGACCATTTTCTTTACTACAGTTGACGTAAACTATGACTAAAATCTGACAAACTTTGTAAAGTCAAACGAATGTTATTTTTATGTTCAAATGACTATTTTTTTATGCTTCTATCGACCGTGCAATGGATTTTAATTTTACTATTAAAGATTTTCCGCGGACATTTAGTTTTGTCAAAAAGTCATTAAAAATACGTTCGTTTGACTATTTTTTATACTATAGTTGAGTAAACTATGACTAAAATCTGACAAACTTTGTAAAGTCAAACGAATGTTATTTTTATGTTCAAATGACTATTTTTTTATGCTTCTATCGACCGTGCAATGGACTTTAATTTTACTATAAAAGTTTTTCGGCGGACATTTAGTTTTGTCAAAGAGACATTAAAAATATGTTCGTTTGACTATTTTTTTTACCTTTGCTGACATAATGTTTTACTAAAATTTGACTAAATTTTAACGTCAAACGGATACTATTTTTATGTGCAAATGACCATTTTTTTCGCTTCTATCAACTGTGCGAAGGACTTTTATTTTACTATCAAAGTTTTTTCTCGGACATTTAGTTTTGTCAATAAGACATTAAAAATACGTTCGTTTGACTATTTTTTTACTACAGTTGACGTAAACTATGACTAAAATCTGACAAACTTTGTAAAGTCAAACGGATGTTATTTTTATGTTCAAATGACAATTTTTTTATGCTTCTATCGACCGTGCAATGGATTTTAATTTTACTATTAAAGATTTTCCGCGGACATTTAGTTTTGTCAAAAAGTCATTAAAAATACGTTCGTTTGACTATTTTTTTTACTATAGTTGAGTAAACTATGACTAAAATCTGACAAACTTTGTAAAGTCAAACGAATGTTATTTTTATGTTCAAATGACTATTTTTTACGCTTCTATCAACTGTGCGAAGTACTTTTTTTTTACTATCAAAGTTTTTTCTCGGACATTTAGTTTTGTCAATAAGACATAAAAAATACGTTCGTTTGACTATTTTTTTACTACAGTTGACGTAAACTATGACTAAAATCTGACAAACTTTGTAAAGTCAAACGGATGTTATTTTTATGTTCAAATGACTATTTTTTTATGCTTCTATCGACCGTGCAATGGATTTTAATTTTACTATAAAAGTTTTTTCTCGGACACTTAGTTTTGTCAAAAAGACATTAAAAATATGTTCGTTTGACTATCTTTTTAACCTCCACTGACATAAAACGTTACTAAAATCCGACTAATTTATATCGTCAAACGGATACTATATTTATGTTCAAATAACTATTCATTTACGTTTTATAAACTGTTTGAAAGATTTTAATTTTACTATAAATTTTTTTTCCGTGGACGGTTAGTTCTGTCATTATGACATTAAAAATATGTTCGTTTGACTATCTTTTTAACCTTCGCTGACTAAAATTTTCACTAAAGTGCGACTAATTTTTATCGTCAAACGGATACTTTTTTTATGTTCAAATGACCATTTTTTTTCGCTTTTATTAACTATGTGAAGGACTTTAATTTTACTATAAAAGTTTTTCGGCGGACATTTAGTTTTGTCAAAAAGACATTAAAAATATGTTCGTTTGACTATTTTTTTTACCTTTGCTGACATAAAGTTTTACTAAAATTTGACTAAATTTTAACGTCAAACGGATACTATTTTTATGTGCAAATGACCATTTTTTTCGCTTCTATCAACTGTGCGAAGGACTTTTATTTTACTATCAAAGTTTTTTCTCGGGCATTTAGTATTGTCAATAAGACATTAAAAATACGCTCGTTTGACTATTTTTTTTACTACAGTTGACAAAAACTATGACTAAAATCTGACAAACTTTGTAAAGTCAAACGGATGTTATTTTTATGTTCAAATGACAATTTTTTTATGCTTCTATAGACAGTGCAATGGATTTTAATTTTACTATAAAAGTTTTTTCTCGGACACTTAGTTTTGTCAAAAAGACATTAAAAATATGTTCGTTTGACTATCTTTTTAACCTCCGCTGACATAAAATGTTACTAAAATCCGACTAATTTATATCGTCAAACGGATACTATTTTTATGTTCAAATAACTATTCATTACGTTTTATAAACTGTTTGAAAGATTTTAATTTTACTATAAATTTTTTTTCCGTGGACGGTTAGTTCTGTCATTATGACATTAAAAATATCTTCGTTTGACTATCTTTTTAACCTTCGATGACAAAAATTTTCACTAAAATGCGACTAATTTTTATAGTCAAAAGGATACTTTTTTTATGTTCAAATGACCATTTTTTTTCGCTTTTATTAACCCTGCGAAGGACTTTAATTTTACTATAAAAGTTTTGTCTCGGACATTTAGTTGTGTTAGTAGGACATTAAAAATATGTTCGTTTGACTATCTTTTTAACCTTCGATGACAAAAATTTTCACTAAAATGCGACTAATTTTTATAGTCAAAAGGATACTTTTTTTATGTTCAAATGACCATTTTTTTTCGCTTTTATTAACCCTGCGAAGGACTTTAAATTTACTATAAAAGTTTTGTCTCGGACATTTAGTTGTGTTAGTAGGACATTAAAAATATGTTCGTTTGACTATCTTTTTAACCTTCGCTGACTAAAATTTTCACTAAAGTGCGACTAATTTTTATCGTCAAACGGATACTTTTTTTATGTTCAAATGACCATTTTTTTTCGCTTTTATTAACTATGCGAAGGACTTTAATTTTACTATAAAAGTTTTTCGGCGGACATTTAGTTTTGTCAAAAAGACATTAAAAATATGTTCGTTTGACTATCTTTTTAACCTTCGATGACAAAAATTTTCACTAAAATGCGACTAATTTTTATAGTCAAAAGGATACTTTTTTTATGTTCAAATGACCATTTTTTTTCGCTTTTATTAACCCTGCGAAGGACTTTAATTTTACTATAAAAGTTTTGTCTCGGACATTTAGTTGTGTTAGTAGGACATTAAAAATATGTTCGTTTGACTATCTTTTTACCCTTCGCTGACTAAAATTTTCACTAAAGTGCGACTAATTTTTATCGTCAAACGGATACTTTTTTTATGTTCAAATGACCATTTTTTTTCGCTTTTATTAACCCTGCGAAGGACTTTAATTTTACTATAAAAGTTTTTTCTCGGACACTTAGTTTTGTCAGTAGGGCATTAAAAATATATTTGTTTGACTATTCTTTTGACCTTCGCTGACATAAATTTTTACTAAAATTAGACTAATTTTTATCGTCAAACGGATACTATTTTTATGTTCAAATGACTATTTATTTACGCTTTATAAGCTGAATAAAAGATTTAAATTTTACTTTAAAAATTTTTCTTAAGACATTCTGTTGTGTCATAAAGACATTCAAAATATATTTATTTGACTATTCTTTTAACCTTAATCGGTAAATTTTATTACTGTAAGGCGAACAATATTTTAACGTCATATGAACACTCTTTAAATATTGTAATGACTATTTGATTTTAGATTTTTAATTATCAAAATTATTGTCTTTATGACTAATAATGGATGTTTTTTCAACATTGATTTTACATTTTTTTGACTATTCGCATAATGTATTATGTGTACCGTCTATAACTAAAATATGACAAAAATTTGACTTATTCTTATGTCAAAAATATATTAAATATATATATTTGTGACTATTTTTTTACCTTATTATGACATTAAATTATATCATTTTTGATAATAATACTTAGTTTTTAGAACATAAAAAAAAGGTTCAAATGACTGAAAATATAGTACTAAATTTTATGAAATATTTCTGGCGTCATTTGAATGTTTTTGTAACATTCATAAGACAGTTAAAATAACCTGATTTGATTGTATATTTTTTCTTAAGTGTATATTTTTTGGATGTTTTTTTTACTATATGCTGACTATTAAAAATCTATTTTTTTACTATTTGAATTGACTATAAATGTGTATGTTTTTTGAACATATTTTTGACCTTAAATCGACTATAATTTTACTATCAAATTTTTTACCGTCTGCGACGAACATTCAAAATATGTTTTTTTTACTACAAAATGACTTTGCGGACAGTAAAACAGTCAATTTTCATCACCGGGGAGATTTGAGAAAATTTTGGAAAAAGAAAAGAAAAAATGTTTTTTTTTAATTTTCTTTACGTTTCAAGTCATTTGCAATTGTTTGCAAAGAAAAAAAAATTCCGCTAGCCACAAGCGGAATTCCGCTAGCCGCAAGCGGAATTCCGCTTGCCGTAAGCGGATTGTCCGCTTGCCGCAAGCGGAATTATTCCGCTTGCGGCAAGCGGATTTTTTTTTCAGTGTAGACGCTGCAAATATGATCTATTTTTTGACGTTCGTGCAATATTTTTTTCTTCCTAACGGGCCGAAAACACTTTTTTCGCCCCGCAACGAGATCGAAAAAAACGCATTTTCACCCCACTGAGAAAAAAAAATTTCGTTTTGTCCATGGGAACAAAAAAAATACCCCAGATCGCCGTTTACCATACTCGGCTTCGCCTCGGATGCTAATTAACGTGCGATCTGGGCCATTCTTTTTTTTTGCTCCCTTGGTTAAAAATGTACTATTTCGCTTTTAATGAAAAACAATGTGTTGAACACGGGAAAAAATGTAGGGAATTTAACTTTCAATGCTTTCTACACTCAAGCCAAATCCTATTTTTTCCCTTGTTGAACAAATAGATATTACAAATATGTATTTAGAAAATTTTAAACTTAAAAAATTAAAACCTTTATATTGAAATTTTTTTAGGAGAACGAGCTATGAAAATGCGGAAAGTCTAATGAAGTTTTAAAACTTATGGAATTAACGTTTCATTTAACTTTCTGAAAAATAAAAAAAAAAGCTAAAAGTTTTTTCTGCAATTTTTGTTATTATTGGGGTTATTATTATTAATTCCTAGTGTGGGCAACTCCACCATTTTCGTTCAGAACCAATCTCGTATTTGTATTCAGTGACCTAAAAAACTTAAATACTCATAGGAAAATTGTATGGACCTATCAGCAAAAAAGAGACTAGATATACAATGAAAAAAAAAATCCGATTTTCGCTACCAGAATTTCGATTGCGGCAGCCGAAATGTTTTTTTTTTCTTTTTACTGATTTCAAATGGCATCAAAACCTAAAGAAAAGTGTTTAAAAAAATTTATTTTGGCACAAAAATAATTTATTTTTAAGTCCTACCATGCCACGGTGATCGTACTTTAAATGAGTAAAACTTATTATTATTTTTTTTTTTTTTAATTTCTTTATGTTTCAAGGCATTTTCAATCGTTTGAAAAAAAAATTGCATTGTATTATTATATATTTAAATAATTTTTTTTTCATGTAAAAATAATTTAGTTATTCTAAAAATGCCTACGAGCATGTATATTTCAAAAAATGAAGTAATTCAAAATTAAAATTAATCTACATAGTTAATTTAAATCAAACATTTTTCTGAATTTCATTTTTTGAAATTAAGTTTCAAAAGTTTGATTTCGCAAATTTTTTAAAATTTCCAATAATTAATAAATTGTTTAAACTTACAATTTTAAAATATAGTTTCGATTCGGTAGTAGATGGGGTAGTAACAAAATTTATAGGATTAATGGATAAAAATTAAAATTTTATTTTACAAAAGAAAATTTTTTTCTTTTAAATTTTTTTACCGTATAGGAGCCAGTTTTCGAACGTATTGGCTTTCGATCAAATACACACAAATTAATGCATCATTTATCTAAAACCGAATTTTCTTATGAAACTACAAACCCTAAGGAACTAATTTCTACGTTACCGATATTAAAAAACAACTTAAATTAATAAAGAAAATAAGAAAAATGCTCTCTTGTACAACCTTAGGAGATTTTTCTCATTGTTTTCACCAAATCTCGTGTGTTATTAAAATCGAGTTTTAGGGATACCTACTCTATGCCGAATACTAAAAATGCTTTTAATTACGTTGTGATGCTTTAATAAATGAAGGGAAAGGGTTATATTCACTTATTTATTGCAAATTTATTTTAAATAGGTATATCGATAATCGAATCCGAACTTTTTTACACGTATGGGTATTTTCGATATTTTCAATTTAATTACACTTTTTTTAATTTAAGAGATATTTATTTAATAATAATACACTAAATTTGTCATAATTACATTATTTATACTATATTTTATAATAATTAATAGAATATTTAATAAACTAACACACATAAACACAATTTAAAGTACTTATATACTTATGTATCACTTTGTTTATAACACAATAAATCCTCGTAAATGCTTTGATTTTAATAAAAATTACGTATACACGCTTTGAAATGAAAAAAAACCTTTATTTTAATATTAAAAATATATAAAAACTATATTCCAACACTTTTTTCATAAAATTTATGTCGTTTTTACTTTTAAATACACAAATAATTAAACAGGTAAACAACCCCTAATAAAGTCGCGCCCAAACTGAACGTATACAGCAGGTTGCTTACATAAGGCGCCTATTTTGTTTCCTTGAGTTTTAAAAACATTATATCAACTATTATCTTTCGTTAATTAAAATTAAAAAGCAAATTTTAATAAATAAATGTTTAAAATACATGATTATACAAGTGTGTAGTTCATCTGCTGTTTACTATATTTTACTCTTATTATAGGTATTTTATATTAAAAAAACAAGAAAAAAGAAGTGAAAAGGGAGTTAAGAAATAGGTATAGTTAATTAGTTATACCTATAAGAATTCTATTAAAACGAGCGCGATTTAAACTTAGTTTTAACGATTTTCAAATTATCGAAAATTAATTCGATCAAAATGATACTATTATCAAAAATAGAATTTGCATTATCGAAATTACCTTACCTTTCACACTTGAAATAAATGTAAATTATAAATTATCCATCAATAAATCTGACATTTTTTTAATTGGGGTAGTAAAATATAGGATTTCCCTGATCAAATGCAACAATATTTAACTCCAAATATTAATTTTAAAGATTTTGAACAATAAAACATGCATAAAACTATTTAATGCGCTTGTATCTTCGACAGTATTATATGCAGCCCCAATATGGTGTCCCAGACATCTAAAAGATCTTGAAAAAATTCAAAACATATTTTTTAGAAAACTACTGGTTATACCTAGAAATACGCCTGGTTATGCTATAAGGCAGGAATTAGATTTAGATAGTATAGAATTAAGATGCTTTAAATTAATTCTCAACCTAACCCAAAGGATTTTGGAGATGGAAGATAATAGATACCCCAAAATATGTTTTAACAAATTGAAAAAGTTATCAATCTATGATCAAACATCTCCAAAATACAATTGGTTTGTACAGGTTGATGAATTCTTTTTTAAAAAAATAAACGAAAGTGAATTCTGGAATAACCTAACATTAGATAAATTAAGAGATGAAAGAAGTAAACTAATTACTAAAATGAAAAATTACT
Organism: Anagrus nilaparvatae; assembly: GCA_022575985.1. Taxonomy (NCBI): domain Eukaryota; kingdom Metazoa; phylum Arthropoda; class Insecta; order Hymenoptera; family Mymaridae; genus Anagrus; species Anagrus nilaparvatae. The sequence goes on along the minus strand of JAKSXM010000338.1, from coordinate 28,186 downwards.
TAATAGAAACAGATCTAGAAAAATGTAAAAACTCAAATTCATTGATATTGTACCCAAGCTTAGTAAATAAAGAAACAAAAGCCAATTATATAGATTTAAGACTTCCTTCATATTTTAAAAAAGTAATTGCACAAATAAGGTTCTTTAATAAATACAGACCTAGAATAATACTAAAAAATGACACATTAATAACGAATGACAATTACTGTGAATATTGTAATGTGAGGAATGATTTAATTCACATGATAATATTTTGCAGCTATTATAATGAAATAAGAAATAAACTACTGCCTGAACTTTGGCAAAACGACAAGCCTATTGCGACATTTTATGATTTAATTAATAAACTGAATGAAACTAAAGCTAAAGATTTAACTACCTTGATACAAATTATAGTATCAAAAATGACAAATTAATAATAGAGTAAAAAAAAAAAAAAAAAAATGAAAATGTATAAAAAAAAAAAAAAAAAAAAAAAAATAATACAACAACAAAGAGTTATCAAAACAAATATATACTTAACTATGAAAATTATCATTATTTAATTATAAATTGTAAGCTTAAATTTAATTTTAATATTAATTTTGTATTTAATTATAATTATCTTATTGTAATATTATGAATAATCTTGTAAAACTATGTAAAAAGTTAAACAAGAATAAATATACTATTAATTTTAAAGTATATTTTTCAACAAATAAAGATACAGCTAGGTATAAGAAAGTGACTTCTGATCGAAAACCGGCTCCTATACGGTATTTATTTTCAAATTTCAATTTGGAACTAAAGTATTATTAAAATAAAAATAATTAAAACTATGTAATTATTTTTTAAATGTAAAATCTAACGAGATTATTTTAAAAATGAAACGTAAAATGTTTTTAGGTAAAAATATTATTATGAATTATTTGAAATTCAAAATAAAAAAATAAAATTAGTTTAAAGCAATATTTACTCAAAATTACTCATTTTTTGTGTGAGTAATTCCTGATTTGGCTCATTTTTAGGCACATGTTTATAATTATATAAAATCTGTAACCCTATCAATTCATGGCTCTCTGAGTGCACACATTGAAGCAAAATTATGTCATGCTTCAGTTTTAGATGAAGTTGTAGTTTTCGCGTCGTATTTAAAACGCAATGTACGTTAATAAAGAAACCCCATTGTAGACTTCAGATACCTCGAACCGCATTTGGATATAAAATATAAAATTTATTTATAAACTAGCTGCCTCCGGCTCGCTTTGCTCGCCCCGGCAACCGCCATGGGGGCTGCGCCCGCCTGGACCCCTGCAACTTGATTTTTTCAATGATAAATACTTTGTAAAATAATCTTTTTTAACCCGAATTAATATCTAAAATTGACTGAATCATAAAAATTACGGGCTTATTAACCCAGACGGTTCATTACTGAACAGCAATACAAAGCTTCGCCACCCTTCCATAGAATCCACAAGCAAATGTTGTTTCCCTCGAATACCAATTCTAAGGTTCTACCTTAATAGCTAGGTTCTACTATAATAGCTGTTCAAGCTTCTTTTAGTTTCTATATTCAGTGACTACATTAGTGGCCGATAAAAATTAGAAATATATATAATATTAGTCCTAAACTTTTATAATTTTCGAAAAATTATTGTAACTACCATATTAATAAAAAATATGCCCGAATCGAATGAAATTCTTTTTGATAAAAAAATGTTTCCTCGGTTTTCATTTTTTTTGGTTTTTTTTGAAAATTTGATAAAAATTTTTTTCTTGGAAATTCATTTTTTTCAACATAAAAATTATTTGTGATTATCAATCGAAAGAAAACCTAGCCTATGTTTAGACCCGTAACTTTTGCCGTCTTTTGCCGTAAAGCTCATGTCTGAAGCTTTTATGGTGTTCTCGTTTATCGCGTTCGGACATAAACACATAATTAAAGATAGGATTATAATTTTTGAAAAATTATTGTCACTTTTGACAGATCTAACTGATTACCTTGAAAATTTAGGTGGATACGTAAAAAATATGTCCGAATCGAATGAAATTCTTTTTGATAAAAAAATTTTTCCTTGGTTTTCAGTTTTTTTGGTAAACTCTGAAGAAATCACGCTATGATAAAAATTTTGCAATAATAAGTTGGTAAAGTTCTTTCCAGCAAAAAATAAACGATTGTTGCAAAAAAGGGCGAATTTCCAACCTTTTTTTTATGGGTCAGTCTTTTTTGAATTTTCAATTACATATTTGAGGGATTTTATACCAACTAAACTGAAACACGCTAAAAAATTCAAAGCAATTGGTCACTCGTTTCCGAAAGTATAACTAAAAATATTCTTCTTCTCCAATTTTTAAAACCACTTTTTTATTTTTGGTAATTTATTGAAATTTACGATTTTTGACTATTTTAAAAAAAAGGTAATTTTTCTTATTTTTCTGTTATTTAAAAATATTATAATCCCAAATAAAATTCAAGTGAGAAAACTAATACGACTGGGAAGACTTTTTTTGAATATTGCGTTTCGTGAACATTTTACTAACCAGGAATGGGGCTAGATTTCGACTAATTTATTTCCGAATATATTTTCTCTAAATTCACATTTTCATCTAAGACTCTAAAGAACGGGCCCTTAAAATTATAAAAGAAATTAAAATTTTATCCGCTTTGCACTTTGTAAATACTTCAGAATTTTGATTAGATAAATACTAGATACCGTCAAAGACGGGTAGAGCGAAGCTGAACATGTAAAAAAAGCAAGAAAAGAGTTTCAGTAATTTTTTAATTTTGGGATTTTAAAAGTTTTGATTGGATTGAGTTCAATAATAATGTTTAAATAAGACGTAAAAAAATGTTAAGCCACCTAAAAATCCGCCCTTTATTTTTCAACCTTGTTATTTGTTTGCTGAAAAGAATTCAACCAAACTTTTGTTTGCAAAACTTTTTTATTACGTGCTTTTTCCATAATTTATAAAAAAAAAAAAATTACAGAACTCAAATACCCCCCAATTCACTTAATTACCAAATTAATATTATACTCATGTCAGAATGCGGTGTATGTCGCTGAATCCAAATTTGGGGACCTGCTGGGTTAGAAAATAGGAAAATACAGCAGAAACTTTCTATCTTATGGGTTTTTTCACAATATTTTGGAACTAATGATCAAATTAATAAGTTCCACGTTTTCACAGTAATTAACTAAATATTGAATTTATTATTTTATTCTGTATCAATAAAGGAATATAAGAGCTAATTATTGGGGTTGAAAACTATCTCAGGGGTAAGATAAAATCGGAAAAAATACAATGTGAATTTTTTTCTTTATTTTTGTTTTAATCTTGCATTTGAAAAAGTTTTTTCTTATTTTAACTTTTTTTTAATCTACTGACTCCTATACGGGGGCAAAAATGATAAAACTACCCCTGAATTTAACAGAATATGAAAAAAACTTATAACTGGTTTGTGTTTTCATATAAACAACGATCGTGGAACATGCTCAATTATAACAGTTTAACATAAATACGAAATTAACTATGAATCCCAAAATATAAATTATCCTAAGTCTATAAACCTAAAGTATTCTAAGTTCTTGTTCTTATCAGGCCCTGACTCTCACTGCAAATTATTCTAAGTTCCTAAGTCGAACACATTCTAGGTCCATTTCACTCCCCCCCCCCCCCCTTAAAAACATCAATACACGGTGATCCCGAGCGGGACCAGTTTTTTTGCTACTTTAATTAGTAATTACTCTGTTTTTTTTTAATTTTTATGAAAAATGAAAAAATACGTACCGATTATTTTTTTATATATTTTTCAGTATATCAAGAAATCTCAATAGCATTGCACAACCCTATTTTTGAAAATTCGAAATGAGCCCTTTAGTATTTTAGCAAAAGTTTTAAAATCCAAAAAATATATATCAGTAGTGTATATAATTAATTAGTATTCTTTACCTATTTTCAGCTTTATTCCTTTAAGATTTTAAAATGTTTTCTGGTTAGCAGTAAAATTTGATCAAGTTAAGAAAATTTATGCAGTAAAAATTAACAAAATATTAATATTTTTATTTTTTAACCAAATTTTATTTTTGTTTTTTTAACTCATTATTAAATACATTGATAGGATTTCATATTTTATATAATTAAGAACATGTGCCTAAAAGTGGGCGAAATCAGGCGACTCGCATCAATTAACTTTGTGACATCTTATCAGGGAATTACCCAAATTTTTTGCAAATAATCAGTAAATTCGAGTTAATATTGCTTTAAAATAATTTTATTTTTTATTTTGAATTTCGTATAATTTATAATAATATTTTTACCTAAAAATATTTTTAAAATACTCTTCAAAAACTCGTTACATTTTACTTTTTTATATAATACTTTAATACCAAATTGAAATTTAAAAATAAAAGAAAAAGATTTTTACAAAGGGCATTTCGTGGGCCGATTCACTATTATAAGAACCGGGCATAGCCTTCTAATAAAAACCATGCACATTTTTAGTTCTTAGTAGAGGGCTGTTGCCCCCTTTCATCCCCCGCTGGTATAGCTAATATCACAAGTCTAAACAAATTTCTATCCTTTTTGCAAATGAACTACTTTAAACAGTAAAGGCTTCTTTGAAAATGTTAGCATTTTATAATAGTTTTGTCTTAATCATTGGAAAATGTATGAATTTTTACGGAGTGAAAGGGACTAGTTGAAAAAGTCAGAAATTTATAATTAAAAAATCTTTTGTCTTTATTAGAAGTACAAAAAATTGTCTCTTTATTTACATCTTACAATACGCAAATCTAAAATCTTATAATATCTATTTACACTTAAAATAAAACGAAAAAATATTTAATCATTAAAGTCTAATATTATGTACAACAGCTGTAAATTTTTACAGTAAAATTAATTAATTGATTAAAAATAATTGCAACTTAAATAATAAATATGTACAATTAAATATTAACTGCAATTATTATTATTAAAATTATTTTTTCTGTAGAATGATTGAAGGAATTGTTCCATTTTTTTATCATTCTCACTAATTTCAACAGCTTCAAAAAATATATCCATCTTTTGAGCTATTATCTGTTCTTCTTTTTTCATCTTATCGTATTCAATTTCCACAACTTTGAAAAGGTCATCCAGGGTTGGAGCGTTTGGCTGATTTAGGTTTGGGCAACCTGCCACTCCGTCTTCTGTTTGTATTGTTTGTGCTGGAGGAACTTTGTTTGAAAGCTGTAACATAGAAAAAAAAATCATATAAAGAGTTGAATATGAATTATTTAAATTATTTTAAGAAATTTTTGATTTATATATAAATATTTTGAAATATACCCTGTCAAAAAGAAATAACATACTAATAACAGAATTCCACGGATCTGGGCAAAGTTTGGCTCTGTTATCAAATAAAGATTTCGGAAATATTTAATTAGATGTTCGGATTTTTCCAAAAATTTTACTCAAATTTACTCAAGATCTAGAAATTCTTGCCAGATTCTACCACAGTGCCCAGAAATAGTACTGTTGATTTTATGTAATTTTTTTTACCAGGGTATTTTAAAAATAATAATTTAATCAAATAACTAAAATCTATTTAAAAAATTTATCATTGCCTAAAATTCATATAAATTTTTGATTTGAAAATCGACTTAGGAATACTTAAAGCAATAGCTATTTATTTAAAAAAATTTTTGTAAGTCCCATAACATAGAAAAATTAAATTAAAAATATTAAATGAACGACTTGTGCATGCAAAGTCAAAACCAAGATTTTATCCCTTGATTAAAATTGCTATTTTTGTTGAAAATTATCAAACAATTGGAGAACATAATTTGAAAAACTTACATCGTTGAGAAAGTTTGGGTTCTCGTCCCAGAAGTCGTCGAATTCGATGAGATTTATTTTCTTGATCACCTGAAAAAAAAGTATTTCAATTAATATAATTGCTTACTGAAATCGTCAAAATAAAATTTTATGTAACAAAAATATTAGTAATTGCCGAAACTTATTTATTTTTGAACAAATTTTGTGTTTTTAATAATAAAAAAATTAGACATTTTAAGTTCAAGAGAAATGAAATTCATAATAATTTTATTTTGATCTAGAAAAAAACACTTACTAAAATTAAAAGATAACATGTAAACACGATAAAATAAGAAATTAAAAAGGTGCTAGCATAAAAAGATTTGAATTATCTTGAAATCAGAATTATTTGAAATAAAATTTAAACTAAATCTTACCTTTTTCGGTTCGTTAGGTGTCGATTGGGTTGTCATTGGGCTTGGCTCCTAAAAGAAAAAAATGTGTTTATTATTAATTAAATTTAGATTCATAACATTATCATTAGATTTTATATAAAACGCGCTTTTTAAATGAAATTTATTGAAACGCCAAAAAAATATTTTTAAATTTGAATAAAAATTTCATTTAATTTCAAAACAAAATAAATTATCTGATAAAATTTTCTTTTTATTAAGATTTATTTAACGTGTCTAAAGCACACTCTGAGTATTCGAATGGCATAGAAAAAGACAAAAATTAAAAATGTTCATTTGATTAAACAATTTCGGAAAATGCCCGAGATTTCAGATCTGGGCTGTTTAAATAAACAGTCTGCTTATCTCGTGTTAAAGAGCATTCAATTTTTGGTGGGAAATTTATTGATAAGGAAAATTAGTTTTTTTTTAATGACTAAAAAACTGAAAATTTTTCTTAAACATTGACAAATGGTTTTTGGAAGCTAAAATTTGCAATTAAACTAATTTTTAATTAAATTTTTGGAAAAATCAAAAATTTTCATTTCAATAAATCTTACAAGAAAAAAAAGCATATTTATATTTATCCTTCTCGCCGTCTTCAAACTTTAAAAAAAGTAATAATGCAATTAGTGCTTATAAATAATATTTGAATTTTTTAAAATGAATGTTGAAATCAAGAAATTTTGGCAACAAGTTTTTTTTGCGTACTAATTTTAGTATTAGCTGAATCGCTTAAAATAAAAAAGAAATTTTGAATAATTTACTGCTTATTTCAAAAGAAAAAATTTTTGATTCATAATTATTTCGAATATTTCAATGAACAGTAACTAAAACTGCGGTTATATTCTAAAGAAAAGCAGCAATTAATTAGTAGTAAATTATGCAATAATATTTTTAAAATTTTTAGCAAATGCCTCCGGCTAACTAAAAGCAGGGTTTCTTAATGCAGATATTTTCCTGTGTATGAATATTCAGTGTATCATTAAAAATTTTAAATTTTAAATTTTAAAAACTTACTTTGTCAAAAGCCTCCTTTGACAGATTTTTAATATCCGTGTATCCATCTGCAGATTGAATCATTTTCTTAGTTTAGTCTGGAAAAAGAAATGACAAATAAGTACTTGCTCTAAAAATTTTTGAAAAATTTATGAATATTTTTAAATATACATTTTAATCACTGGATTTTACTTTTAAAGCGATAAAATTGAAGTTAAAAATACAAATAATTATTTTACTTTTTAGTAGCCTGAGAAAGCGTGATTCTCAGCCCAACTAAAAACCGCTGTCAGAGAAAAAATCGCATACGATCTTTAGCGATAAAAAAAGAATGCCCTAAATTACATTTTACGTGTGATTTGATCGATAATTTTCTATTCTTGAATGCAATGTACTATTACGCGACTAAACGGGCAAAATCCGACAATTTTCTGGACATACTTTCTGCCCATTTTGCGTGCAATAAAGTTTTTAAAACATGCTAGTTGATATCTACTTATTTTATAGATCATAAAAAATAATTTACAGTCATACTAGAAAACAATTACTTATATTTTCAGTACACACAAAAATCAAGATGCATAAATGTGATTAGAAAATTATTGAAATTGATCAAGAAATAAAAATGTACTTACGATTTTCTATCCACAATTAATACCACAAGGCCTGAATATCTCAAAATTATTTTAGATGTAATTCTAAAATAAATTCACTCACTTATAATCACTTAATAAATTGCAAGAACTTATAAAATAATGTAAAATTAATTTAAATATATTTTATAACTTTTTAAACAAAAATTCTGAGTTGAATTTCAAAAAAAATTTAGTGAACAGCAGACAAACGTTTCAAGTGAGCGTCTTATGAAAACTGATTCAAAATACATAAATTTTACTGAAAATAAAGGAAAACTTTTTTAACTGACAAAAATTTTATTGGCCGACAAAATAAGTGATGGTAGGGGGTAGGAATTTGAAGTTTCTGGTTGGCCCACGTAGGTCCCAATTCGTGTGAAAGAGGGGTAGTTTTAAAATGCTTAAGTCCATGTTATTATTTTACAAAAATGAAAAGATTATTTTTTTTTTAATTTTATTCAGAAAAAAAATAATCCCTTTTTATTTTAGTATTTATTTTTAATCGCGTATTACATGGACACAATGGAATAATTTTAAATGCATTTATGATTTATTCAAATTCAAAACTCCTTGATAATACAGGTCCCAGCCAAAATCACACCCAAAAGTTATATTTTTTTCCGAGGATAAAAATATTTGGTCAATTTTTTGTTATTAACAAATTATTGCAAAATTATCTGAAAATTCTCGCAAAAATCAAGCTGTAAAATTAACTGTAGCTTACGGGTTGTAAAATCTTTTTTTTTTATTTTCACCTATGAAATCCAAATTTACTAACTTCAACTAATTTTTTAAACAGTAAAATGAATTGTTTATAATTTGTTATAACAAATTTAAAAAAAAATTTTTTAATTATGCGACGGATATATTTCTATGTTTTTTAACCCTCTGATAACGATTCTGGTGTCAATTTTTTTGTTATTTTGTCGGGAACAGAAGAGGCCATAAATTTGTAATAAAATTAAATTATCAAATGAAAAATTATTATATGATAAATAGTATTTACTTTTATCGGTCTTTACGGACTATTATTATTATTTATCAATACAAATGAATGTAATTGATGAATAATATTTAAACTGCTTTATTGTTAATGATCGCCAATAGCGTGTATCCATTAACAGCAGTTTAATAAATTTTTTTTAAATTAAAAATAAATTTTTAATTTAATTTTTATTTTGTTTCTTAGATGTTAAGAAAAAAATTCACGCTATTGGCGATCATTAACAATAAAGCAGTTTAAATATTATTCATCAATTACATTCATTTGTATTGATTAATAATAATAATAGTCGTAAAGACCGATAAAAGTAAATACTATTTATCATATTTCAATTATCATCGGACGATAAAATATTATTCTAATAATGAAAAATTATTATTTTAAGAACAAAAAATTGTAAATCATCGTATTAAATTATTAAAATAATTAAAGATGAGGGTGTTTTCTATAGTTATACTATAAATTACTTTAAAATAGTCTGCTGCATACTACTTAAATAAATACGCAAAAAAAATAGATAAATTAACCTCCACTAATTTTGTAAATAAATATAACCAAAAAGTTGGTAAATTTCGTTGCTAAAAAATTGAAATTTTCGTTTTATAAATAAATTTGATTAATAAATTTAATACAAATTAATAGCAACTTTTGACCAAAATTTTGTAAACCAATGTCGCAATTTTGGCCATATTTACTAATCTTTGTAAGCGTAAACGGCGGCCTTTAGTTGAGCCTCTGCATGCTGATCCGGCGGCCCATTCATAGTTCATAAGCACTGATGGCTATCCGTGCTAATTTTTCAAAATCAAAAAATTCTTAAACCAAGGTTTAATGTTAAAAATTAATGGCCGCCGCCGGTCCGTGTGAATTATGATAGCGACCCATCCCTCTTTTTCGTTCGGGTATTTTTAGTAATTTATTATAGACAGTGTCCGCGACATACAATTTTCATGAAAAGATTTAGTAAATAAAAGAAATTGATATTGTAAAAATTTAGTCTAAGCAGGGTAATAAAAAATTTATAGGATTAAGGATTAAATTAAAATTTTCCTTGTCTTTGAAAAAAAAAAATTTTTTACTTTATTTTTAAATATAATAAACTCTTATTGTTATTAGGTAATAAATAATTTTTAAGAAAAATTTTTATCTAAAATCTAACATTATTTATTTTAAATAAAGCCCAAAATATATTTTTAGATAATTATTCAAAGTTTTAAAAATTTTCTGTTTAAAACGTATCATTATACATTGAAAAAAATTTGGGTTACGGCTAACGTTTTTTATTTTACTTCGTAAATCCAATTAATCTATAAAAAAATGATGGTTTTAAGAAGAATAATTTATATTTGTTTAGCAAGCAAATGAATATTGCTTATGCATCATTTATTTAACCCTTTGACGTGAAATTTATCCTACAGGATAAATGATATTCAAGTTCTCCTGTTTCTTTACTGGAAAATAATTTTACTTAAAAAAAATTTTACTTATGAATATATATCTAAGCTCTTTCTAAAAGTAAATTGCATTATTTTGAGCATATTATTATATTAATAACTATCCACTCAATTATTTAAAAGGTAGGTAAAAAAGTAACTACAAATATAGCCCGTTTTGGGAAGCCCACTAGTTTTGAAACAAATTAACCAAATTTGAAGTAGAAGTCAATTTATTGGCTTGTATGGAGCATTAAAGTTCCATATCCCATGAGCATAAAAAAAAATCAAAAAGTTGGAAAATTGATTATGTTTTAATTGTCGAGATTCCCAAAACGGGAAAAAATCCGAGGTTTTTGCCGTTATGCTCTCTATTTTTTTTAAACAACAATTCGATAAATTAAAGTGAAATTAAGATTACAATTAGAAAAAAGTTTGGCCAGGATAAGCAAAGTTTGCTTACTATAACCAAATATATTGTTGGTCAATTCTTAACCAAATTATTTAGTCAAAATTACCAAAAATTCAGTAGAAATAACCAAAATAATTTTTTCAGAAATATTAGGTTAAATATATCTTAAATATAATTAAAATTGTAAAAACAAAAATAATAAATTTTTTCAAATATCCTAAAATAATTGTAAATACAAATAAATATTAGTAAAAATTATCAACACACCAAAATGTAAATCTATATTTGAATTTTAAGTTTATATTATCATTATAGATATTAAAATATTACGAGACAAATTTCAATAACATAAAAAATTATTTTGCCCGCCTGGGCGTGAAATTTTTTGTGAAATTTCAGCACGCGTTTAAAGCCCAGTAGGGCGAAAAATAGTGTAAACACCATGAGCGAAATAATTTAGACACTAGCGTGAACACACATCACTCGTGCTAGTGCTCACGCTAGTTTCTAAACTTTTACGCCCTTGATACTTAACATACTACTAAACAGTAATAGCCGAGGAGACGGGCGGCTTTTTTGCCCATTATATGTAAAACTATATTTAGAACATGGGAAACACTCAACTTTTGCATGCAAAGCCGAAACCAATATTTTATCCCTTGTTTAATAAATAGCTATTTTTATCAAAGATATGCCAGCAGTATTCAGTCTTCGAAAAATATTATATAGTTTTTTTCCGCAATTTAATAACTAGTTATATCAAAAACAAATAAAAATAAACTTAGGTAAGACGATAGAAATTATAACAAATTATTTATTTAAAATTTTTAAAATTAGTTTTAATATGAGGGATACCGCGCTAATTAGGCCCAAATTGTAGAGTCGCACTCGAATCTTAGTATTAGAATGGGTCTAAACTATTTTTTTCCGAAAGTACAACTAATGATAGATCTTCATGTCTAATTTTAGCTCAAATGGTTCAATTCTCGATTTTGGCAATTTTCATGTTTTAGTTGCTTCAGTTAATTTTGTAACAACAGAGCCTTTATTTTTCTTATTTATTTATAAATAGAGTTATTTATAAATATGAGTATATTTACCATAAAAAAATATTTTCTCCTAGATCCCGTTAGGAAATTTTTTAGATTTTGGGTCAAAAAAAATTTTTTGGATCACGCATGCCCGAGAAGTCCATTTTTTACCATTACGTCTTTAAGATGACATCATTAAAAACCTGCAGTTCAATTTTCTTCTATAGACGCAAATCCGTAGGATACGCTATTTTAAAAGTTATAGAACAAAAAATAATCTTTCAAAAATGACCAAATTTTCAAAATTTTGAATTTCCCGCTAAGTCACGTAGATTAGCTTAGATTGTTTATTTGCAAAAATTACAAAATTTGTACATTCATGTATAAATAATAGATATAGTGTCCATAACAAATAAACAAGGTTATGTAACAAACAAATCGAACCTGTAGCTTTTGAATTATTTAAGCTCAAAGATGTAATGGTGTAAAAATAAATTTCTCGCTCATTAAAATGAAAAAAAATATCTCAACTTTGCCAGAAAAATGAGGCTTAATTAAAATTTTTAAGAAATCCCGAATTTCGAAAAATCAGTTACTTTTTTAGGCATTTATTTATCCAATACTTACATGAAATCTTGCCTTTTAAGTTTGTCGTATAAAAAAATGAAATATTCCTTAAAATTTCTATTTCATGAAGAAACTAGGTTCCCAGTTCATTGCAGTTTCTCTACTATGTTCCGAAAATATAAGAAATTATTTTATATCTATGACTGTAAATTATTTTTTATGAGCTATAAAATAGGTAGATATTATCTAGCATGTTTTAAAAAACTTTATTGTATGCCAAATGGGCAGAAAGTATGTCCAGAAAATTGTCGATTTTTGCCCATTTAGTCGCGTAATATTACATTACATTGAAGAATAGAAAATTATCGACCAATCACACGTTAAATGTAATTTAGGGCATTCTTTTTTATTGCAAAGGATCGTATATGATTCTTCCTCTGTCAGCCATTTTTAGCTGGCTTGGAAACACATTTACGAGGCTACTAATAAGAAAAATAATTCTATGTATTTTTAACTTCAATTTTATCGCTTTATGACATATTTTAACTGCTCGTTTTATTTGCTCATGTAAAAAGTTAGCTGAAATACTAAAATTAGTTTGTTTCTTTCAAAAAATGGAAGTAAAAGTTATAAAAATGAAAACTTGAAAATATTCATAAAATTTTTCATAAATTTTTAGAGCAAGTATTTATTTGTCATTTCTTTTTCCAGATTAAACTAAGAAAATGAGTCAATCTGGATACACAAAAATTATAATTCAGATATAAATTTTTCAACATAATCAAAAATTTAAAGCAAATTCTTTCCACTCATACTTTTTTTTACTTAATGATTATAAACAATTTAAAGTTTCAAATTTTTAAAATATAGATATAAATATATTTCACTGCGTATTTCCCTCTGCCTTATATAAACTGAGAATCGCAATTTACTTTCGCGAAGTAAAAGTTAACAGCAGCCCCTCTATCGAATAAAAGGTGAACTATGTTTTATATAAAATTTAAAAAAAAGTAGATTTCGATTTTTTTGTTATATAACCTGGACAGTATATTATTTGGTCATGTGGCTTAGCGGGAAATTCAAAATTTTGAAAAATTGGTCATTTTTGAAATATCATTTTTTGTTCTATAGGGTCGATTTCATGGATTATATTTTTACTAGATTCTGGGGACTCTAGAGTTGAATAGATTGAACTCTAGTAATTATCACTAAATATTAATTAAAACTTTGCCCGAAGGTAATTTTATGGATCCTGTTCAAGAAGAATTTTAATAAATTTTGCGTCATAATTAATTATTTTTAGTCTAGTGCCACTAGAATCTAGTAAAAAAAACGCTCCATGAAATCGACCCTTATAACTTTTAAAATAGCGTATCCCACGGGATTGCGTTTACATAGAAGAAAATTGAACCTGCAGGTTTTTAGTTATTTCATCTCAAACTAATGGTAAAAAATGGATTTCACGCGCAGGCGTAGTCCACAAAAATTTTTTGACCCTGGAATCGAATTCTACGGGATATTTCATTTCAGGATCTAGAAGGAAATATTTTTTCATGATAATATAAGTTTTTTGTGGAATAAATGAAAAACAAAAAAAACAAAAAATTGGATCTATTTCTGCGATCGTTCAGTTCAATTTGAGCCTAATCGCCGTGGAATTACTCATATATCATATTCCATAAATACTATATACTGCTTTTTGTATAGAGTGGTTCAAAAAATATCTCAACTTTGCCAGAAAAATGATGCTTAATTAAAATTTTTAAGAAATCCCGAATTTCGAAAAATCCGTTACTTTCTTAGGCATTTATTTATTCAATATTTACATGAATTCTTGCCTTTAAAAGTTTTTCATATAAAAAAATGAATTATTCCTTAAAATGTCTATTTCGTGAAGAAATTAAGGCCCCTAAAGGTCCCCAGTTCATTGCAGTTTCTCTACATGCTTATGTTGCCTTGGTATGAATGTACACTGTAAAAAGTAACTTTCTTTATATTAACAAAAAAATTAGAACATTTACGAAAAATTACTAAGTTTTCAAAAATTTTTGTAAATATTCGATAAAAAATCGTAAATATACTAAATGTAGTATATTATCGAAAAATTCGAGTATTCTCGATTTTTTTTGTGAATTCTTAGGAAAAATTGATAATTTACAATTTTTTGTCGAATATTTACAAAAAATAGTTGTAAATTTCCGAAAAATAGTTGTGAATTAAACAACTTTTTTCGTAAAATCACGAAAAAAAATCGAGAATTCTCGAATTTTTCGATAATATACAAAAATTTAGTAAATTTACGATTTTTATCGAATATTTTCAAAAATCTTTGAAAATTCACTAATTTTTCGAAAAAATTCTATTTTTTTTGTAAATCTAATAAAGTTACTTTTTGCAGTGTAGGAAAAGGTGTATCCTCTGTTTCTCAGAACCAACTTGAGGAATAAAAAATGCCCTGGAATAAAATTTTTTGAAATCAGATCTAGTTGCAGCATTTTCGGTCATAAGTGATTTCCTTCAGTCGCTGGGAAATCATAAAAAAATGGGTTTTAGATATTAAAAATCAATGGGAAAAAAATTCAAATATGAATTATTTTTAATTTTATTTTAACTAATCCAAAGATTGTCTAATAACTGCAAAACAAAAAAAATTAATGAAATGTGTGATCGCGCCTGAAATAAAATTTCTTAGCTGTTTTATAAATTATAGCGATTTTCGTTCTTATTTTCATTAAACTAACCGATTATAATTAAAAAAATTTAATTAATCCCAAAAAAAATAACATAATTAGCACTTTTTAAGTAAGAATAATAATTTTAAAAATATAAATCTAAAAAATTTTCATTTTAAAAAATTAAAACCTTTAAATTAAAATTTTTTTAGGTGAATGGACTAAGAAAATGAGGAAAGTCTAATGAAATTTTAAAACTTATGGAATTTACATTTCATTTAATTTGCATTAACTGCCTAAAAGTTTCAAAAAAAAAGCTGAAAGTTTTTTCTGCAATTTGTTATATTCTTGGGGTTATTATCAACGGATGGATCCATTTAAGGAAGGTAAAAATGAGAAAAATGTTTAAACTATTTTTAATTTGTGGATTAAATTCTATATCTATTTTTTCATAAAATACAAAAATGCATTTTTCATAAAATCCAAATTTATTAAAATTAATTATTAATATTATTTCTTTACTTTTACTTAATTAACGTATTTAGTTAAAACTATGAGGAGAGACTTTCAATAAATGATTTTATAAAACTTGAAAAAAGTAAATATTGAAATCACTGAACTTATCATTTTATTTTCGATTTAATTTAATTAATTATATTTAATACTCTATCAAATTTTTTGCTTGATAGAATTTTACTGCAATATTTAAATTTTCACAAAAACAAAAATCTATTAAAACCAAAACAGAGAATACACTTTTTCGTCCATACATAGAGTATTTCAAAATAGCTAAGAACTACCGTTATTTAAATTTGAAAAAAAAATGGATTATAAAATCACTGATCTTTGATTTAATATCATCAATTACTACTCTATAAAAGTTTTTGCTTCGAAATAGTTTTTATATTGTACAGTTTTCCTTTGAATAGGGTTGTTGCATGAAAAAAATTTGAAATTCTATTTGGTTGGTTAGATACGTATTTTTTTATTTTTCATGTTTAACTGATAAAATAAAGGGTGCAATAAATTACGCGTGACTTCACAATCCAGATTCCCTGTATACTTTTAAGGATGCTGCTCACCTTTTTTGTTTGAGTACAGATTTTAATAAAAGTTGGTATATAACAAGAAAGCATATTAAAAAATACATATTTAAAATTAGAAGATCCTAGGGTGACTCCTTCATTATTAAATAATTAAAAATAATTTTGCTTCTCCGAGCATCTTATACACGTGATTCTTATGGGACGACATTTTACAATAAAAAATTAAAGTATTTTTTGAGTACAGTTTTTGATAAAAAAATTATAACATATAAAATACATATCGTAGAATATAATTATTCAATTTATTTTAGACTAGGGTGGTTTGTTTATAACGAAAATTTTATTTATTTAACAATGCTATCGTATAGTTGTGCGCGCGCAAGGTTCTCGCTTCTATAGTAATATGATAGAAAGAGAGAGTAATAGTTTCTTATGTCTATTATCCCCAGCTTGGTAGTTATCATCCTTAATATTGCATTTCATGGACTGTGACGTCGCTACCAGTATTTTCGCTACTTTAATTAGAAATTACTCTGTTTTTAATTTTTATGAAAAATGAAAAAATTCGTATCGAATATTTTTTTATATATTTTCAGTATCTCAAGAAATCTCAATAGCGTTGCACAACCCTATTTTTAAAAATTTGAAATGAAACCTTCAGTATTTAAGCAAAAATTTTAAAATCCAAAAAATATATTTCAGTAGTGTATATAATTAATTAGTATTCTTTGCCTATTTTCGATTTTCGTTTATGCAGAAATTTAAAATATTGCAATATAAAATTTGATCAAGTTAAGAAAATTATTTTGTTTTTTAACTCATTATTAAATAAATTGATAGGATTCTATATTTTATATTACTGCAGTCAAATCACGGGGGGGGGGGGGGGGTGGTATTGATTGTGGCCGCCACCAGATTTGGTCTAGTATAGGTTTTTTGGGTCGCTGAACATGAAAATCGGGGTCTTTTCTATGCGCGATTGGGGCTTGACCCTTAAATCGGGCAAAACTGCCCCTAAAAAGGGCATTTTTGCTGTATTCATTGTAAGCCTTTGAAATTTGGTATACGGGGGTTTTTTGGGTCGCTGATAACATATATTGTAGTTATAATTATGAAAAATTACCCCTTCACCCTTAAATTAGCCAAGAGTACCCCTAAAAGGGGTGTTTTTTCTACTTTCGCTCTAGCCCTCCAAGATTTGGTCTTAAAGGGTTTTTTAGGTCGCTGATCACGAAAATCGCGTTTTTTTCAATTAAAAATTAGGTCTTCAGCCTCAAATTTGCCAAAACTACTCCTAAAAGGTTTGAAAGGTATAAATAAATGAATCATACATTTTACAAGTTATCTTATTTATAAAATAAAGGTAAGCAAATGTTTTATCATTTGAAAAATTAAAAAAAAATTGTTTAAAAATTTTTTTGCATTAAACAAAACTTTTATTATGCCTCAAAATAACCCTTTAAGGGCTGTTTATTGCGATCAGCGATCTAAAAAACCCTATTAGACTAAATCTTAGAAGGCTAGAACGAATATAGCGAATGCGCCCCTTTTAGGAATAGTTTCGGCTAATACAAGGTTGAATAGTTACGTTTTAATTAAAAATACATTGATTTTTGTGATCAGTGCCCCAAAAAACCCTATTGCACCAAATCTTGAAGGGCTAGATTGAAAGTAGCGAAAACACCCCTTTTAGGGACAATTTGCTCCATTTAAGGGTGATGGGGTAATTTTTCATAGTTATAACTGCAATATTCATTATCAGCGACCCAAAAAACCCCCGTACACCAAATTTCAAATGCTTACAATGAATACAGCAAAAATGCCCTTTTTAGGGACAGTTTTGCCCTATTTAAGGGTCAAGCCCCAATTGCGCATAGAAAAGACCCCGATTTTCGTGTTCAGCGACCCAAAAAACCTATAGTAGACCAAATCTGGTGGCGGCCACAAACAATACCACAAAAACCGTGATTTTACTGGAGTATATGTTTAAGAACATGTTTCTAAAAAAAGAGCAAACCAGGAAACTCGTATCAATTAACTTTATTATTTCTTACATTTCAATTACCCACACAAAAAATAAATTTTTTGCAAAAAATCAGTAAATTTGAGTTAATATTGCTTTAAAATACTTTTATTTTTTTATTTTGAATTTCGAATAATTTGTAATAATATTTTTAACTAAAAATATTTTTAAAGTACCAAATTGAAATAAAAGAGATTTTCACAAAGGGCATTTCGTGGGCCGATTCACTATTAAAAACCGGGCATACACTCTTAATAAAAACCGTTTTTAGTGCACATTTTTAGTTCTTAGGAGAGGGCGATTGCCCCCTTTCATCACTCGCTGGTATAGCTAATATCATTTTTGCAAATGAACTACTTTAAACAACAAACGCTTCTTTGAAAATGTTAACATTTTATAATAGTTTTGTCTTAATCATTGGAAAATTTATTAATTTTTAAGGAGTGAAAGGACTAGTTGAAAAAGTCAGAAATTTATAATTAAAAAATCTTTTGTCTTTATTAGAAATACAAAAAATTGTCTCATTATTTACATCTTACAATAGGGTAATTCCATGGATAAATAGCACAATAAGGAACGCGAGGTCTCAGAATTAAAAACTTTTATTTTTATTCGAAAAAACTACTTAAAATTAGATGATTCCCCGAATTTGAAGGTTTTCTATAAATTCTGAAGGGTGCTATGCTGTTCTAAAGTTTTTTGGTAAAATTGCTCTCCTCAGCCACCATTTTTGAAAGTTCCGTAAAAAAGCTCCGGAAAACGTTAAAAAATAAAAAAAAAAAGGTTTTCGATGTAAAATTTGATGAGGAATTAGAATTTTCAGTCAGATTTTCCCCATTCTGTGCCCATTCGCGGGAAAATTCAAATTTCTGCCCCAAATTTTACAACTTAAAGTGAAAATAGTCGAAAGGCTTCCCACTGAAGAAAAAATTTTTTCTTCTGAAATTTTTCCAAAAGATCATATATATCATAGAAAAAATTTTCCTGAGGGTAATTTTTGATATAAGAGAGTAATGCTGATTTTAGTGAATTTTTCAATTTTCTCAATTTCGACTTGTTAGTTATTTTGCTAATTTCCCGCTTAGTCACGTGACCAAATGAAAATCTGACAAAAAAATTGAATTCTGCAGGAAATTTTACAAGGGTATAGTAATTTTGGTAGCCTTAGAATGATACATCTCAATTTGACAAAATAATTAAAATTACACACAAAAATCAAGATTCATAAATGAGATTAGAAATTTATTAAAATTGATAAAATAAAAATGTACTTACAATTTACAATCAACAATTAATACCACAAGGCCTGAATATCGCACAATTATTTTAGATGTAATTCTAAAATAAATTTAATCACTTGATAAATTGCAAGAACTTATAAAGAAATTTAAAATTAATTTAAAAATATTTTATAATTTAAAAAAAAAAATTAAATTAAATTAACAATGAAAAATTATTAATCTAAGAACAATATATACAAAAATTTGTAAATCATCGTATTAAATTAATAAAATAATTAAAGATGAGGGTGTTTCTTATCAAAAGTTATACTATAAATTACTTTAAAATAGTCTGCTGCATACTACTTAAATAAATACGCAAAAAAAATAGTTAAATTAACCTCCACTAATTTTGTAAATAAATATAATCAAAAAGTTGGTAAATTTCGTTGCTAAAAAATTGAAATTTTCGTTTTATAAATAAATTTGATTAATAAATTTATTACAAATTAATAGCAACTTTTGACCAAAATTTTGTAAACAATGTCGCAATTTTGGCCATATTTACTAATCTTTGTATGCGTAAACAGCGGCCTTTAGTTGAGCCTCGGCATGCTGATCCGGCGGCCATTAATAGTTCATAAGCACTGATGGCTATCCGTGCTAATTTTTCAAAATCAAAAAATTCGTAAACCAAGGTTTAATGTTAAAAATTAATGGCCGCCGCCGGTCCGTGTGAATTATGATAGCGACCCATCCCTCTTTTTCGTTCGGGTATTTTTAGTAATTCATTATAAACACTGTCACGACATACAATTTTCATGAAAAGATTTAGTAAATAAAAAAAATTGAATATTGTAAAAATTTAGTCTAAGCAGGGTAATAAAAAAATTTACAGGATTAAAGATTAAAATTAAAATTTTATTTATCAAAGGAAAATCTCTTGTCTTTGAAAAAAAAAATTTTTTTTCTTTATTTTTAAATATAATAAACTTTTTATGGTAATAAATAATCTAAATCTTTTAGGTAATAAATAATTTTCAAGAAAAATTTTTATCTAAAATCTAACATTATTTATTTTAAAATAAAACGCACACTATATTTTTAGATAATTATTCAAAGTTTTAAAAATTTTCTGTTTAAAACGTATCATTATACGGCTTCGCCTCGGATGCTAATTAACATGCGATCTGGGCCATTTTTTTTTTTGCTCCCTTGGTTAAAAATGTACTATTTCGCTTTTAATAAAAAACAATGTGTTGAACACGGGCAAAAATGTAGGGAATTTAACTTTCAATGCTGTCTGCACTCAAGCCAAATCCTATTTTTCCCTTCTTGAACAAATTTTCCCTTGTTGAACAAATAGATATTACAAATATGTATCTAGAAAATTTTAAACTTAAAAAATTAAAACCTTTATATTGAAATTTTTTTAGGAGAACGAGCTATGAAAATGCGGAAAGTCTAATGAAGTTTTAAAACTTATGGAATTAACGTTTCATTTAACTTTCTGAAAAATAAAAAAAAAAGCTAAAAGTTTTTTCTGCAATTTTTGTTATTATTGGGGTTATTATTATTAATTCCTAGTGTGGGCAACTCCACCATTTTCGTTCAGAACCAATCTCGTATTTGTATTCAGTGACCTAAAAAACTTAAATACTCATAGGAAAATTGTATGGACCTATCAGCAAAAAAGAGACTAGATATACAATGAAAAAAAAATCCGATTTTCGCTACCAGAATTTCGATTGCGGCAGCCACAATGTTTTTTTTTCTTTTTACTGATTTCAAATGGCATCAAAACCTAAAGAAAATTGTTTAAAAAAATTTATTTTGGCACAAAAATAATTTATTTTTAAGTCCTACCATGCGTCGGTGCTCGTACTTTAACTCTTTCCTGAGGAATCTCCCTAAATCGTTCTCTGTGTGACTTACATTAGTATGCGTGTATGGAGTAGTACTACAGCTATGTAGTAACGTTTAAAATTATTTTTATTCATTAAATATAAAAATATTAGTTATTTACAAATGATTTATCAAGTATTTTATTTTAAATAAATTAATATATTAAATAAATAAAGCAAAATAAACTGCGTAAAGCGTGTATCACGTGACTTGTGGTGGGGGCAATTCCTCAGGAAAGAGTTAATTGAGTAAAACTTATTATTATTTTTTTTTTTTTAATTTCTTTATGTTTCAAGGCATTTTCAATCGTTTGAAAAAAAAAATTGCATTGTATTATTATATATTTAAAATAATTTTTTTTTCATGTAAAAATAATTTAGTTATTCTAAAAATGCCTACGAGCATGTATATTTCAAAAAATGAAGTAATTCAAAATTAAAATTAATCTACATAGTTAATTTAAATCAAACATTTTTCTGAATTTCATTTTTTAAAATTAAGTTTCAAACGTTTGATTTCGCAAATTTTTGAAAATTTCCAATTATTAATAAATTGTTTAAACTTACAATTTTAAAATATAGTTTCGATTCGGTAGTAGATGGGGTAGTAACAAAATTTATAGGATTAATGGATAAAAATTAAAATTTTATTTTACAAAAGAAAATTTTTTTCTTTTAAATTTATTATTTATTTTCAAATTTCAATTTGGAACTAAAGTATTATTAAAATAAAAATAATTAAAACTATGTAATTATTTTTTAAATGTAAAATCTAACGAGATTATTTTAAAAATGAAACGTAAAATGTTTTTAGGTAAAAATATTATTATGAATTATTTGAAATTCAAAATAAAAAAATAAAATTAGTTTAAAGCAATATTTACTCAAAATTACTCATTTTTTGTGTGAGTAATTCCTGATTTGGCTCATTTTTAGGCACATGTTTATAATTATATAAAATCTGTAACCCTATCAATTCATGGCTCTCTGAGTGCACACATTGAAGCAAATATGTCATGCTTCAATTTTAGATGAAGTTGTAGTTTTGACGTCGTATTTAAAACGCAATGTGCGTTAATAAAGAAACCCCATTGTAGACTTCAGATACCTCGCACCGCATTTGGATATAAAATATAAAATTTATTTATAAACTAGCTGCCTCCGGCTCGCTTTGCTCGCCCCGGCAACCGCCATGGGGGCTGTGCCCACCTGGACCCCTGCAACTTGATTTTCTCAATGATATGTTGTTTTAGATTAATCAATACTTTGTAAAATAATCTTTTTTTACCCGAATTAATATCTAAAATTGACTGAATCATAAAAATTACGGGCTTATTAACCCAGACGGTTCATTACTGAACAGCAATACAAAGCTTCGCCACCCTTCCATAGAATCCACAAGCAAATGTTGTTTCCCTCGAATACCAATTCTAAGGTTCTACCTTAATAGCTAGGTTCTACTATAATAGCTGTTCAAGCTTCTTTTAGTTTCTATATTCAGTTACTACATTAGTGGCCGATAAAAATTAGAAATATATATAATATTAGTCCTAAACTTTTATAATTTTCGAAAAATTATTGTAACTACCATATTAATAAAAAATATGCCCGAATCGAATGAAATTCTTTTTGATAAAAAAATGTTTCCTCGGTTTTCATTTTTTTTGGTTTTTTTTGAAAATTTGATAAAAATTTTTTTCTTGGAAATTCATTTTTTTCAACATAAAAATTATTTGTGATTATCAATCGAAAGAAAACCTAGCCTATGTTTAGACCCGTAACTTTTGCCGTATTTTGCCGTAAACCCCATGTCTGAAGCTTTTATGGTGTTCTCGTTTATCGCGTTCGGACATAAACACATAATTAAAGATAGGATTATAATTTTTGAAAAATTATTGTCACTTTTGACAGATCTAACTGATTACCTTGAAAATTTAGGTGGATACGTAAAAATATGTCCGAATCGAATGAAATTCTTTTTGATAAAAAATTTTTTCCTGGTTTTCAGTTTTTTTGGTAAACTCTGAAGAAATCACGCTATGATAAAAATTTTGCATAATAAGTTGGTAAAGTTCTTTCCAGCAAAAAATAAACGATTGTTGCAAAAAAGGGCGAATTTCCAACCTTTTTTTTATGGGTCAGTCTTTTTTGAATTTTCAATTACATATTTGAGGGATTTTATACCAACTAAACTGAAACACGCTAAAAAATTCAAAGCAATTGGTCACTCGTTTCCGAAAGTATAACTAAAAATATTCTTCTTCTCCAATTTTTAAAACCACTTTTTTATTTTTGGTAATTTATTGAAATTTACGATTTTTGACTATTTTAAAAAAAAAGGTAATTTTTCTTATTTTTCTGTTATTTAAAAATATTATAATCCCAAATAAAATTCAAGTGAGAAAACTAATACGACTGGGAAGACTTTTTTTGAATATTGCGTTTCGTGAACATTTTACTAACCAGGAATGGGGCTAGATTCGACTAATTTATTTCCGAATATATTTTCTCTAAATTCACATTTTCATCTAAGACTCTAAAGAACGGGCCCTTAAAATTATAAAAGAAAATAAAATTTTATTCCGCTTTGCACTTTGTAAATACTTCAGAATTTTGATTAGATAAATACTAGATACTGTCAAAGGACGGGTAGAGCGAAGCTGAACATGTAAAAAAAGCAAGAAAAGAGTTTCAGTAATTTTTTTAATTTTGGGATTTTAAAGGTTTGATTGGATTGAGTTCAATAATAATGTTTAAATAAGACGTAAAAAAATGTTAAGCCACCTAAAAATCCGCCCTTTATTTTTCAACCTTGTTATTTGTTTGCTGAAAAGAATTCAAACCAAACTTTTGTTTGCAAAACTTTTTTTATTACGTGCTTTTTTCCATAATTTATAAAAAAAAAAATTAAACTCAAATACCCCCCAATTCACTTAATTACCAAATTAATATTATACTCATGTCAGAATGCGGTGTATGTCGCTGAATCCAAATTTGGGGACCTGCTGGGTTAAAAAATAGGAAAATACAGCAGAAACTTTCTACCTTATGGGTTTTTTCACAATATTTTGGAACTAATGATCAAATTAATAAGTTCACAGTAATTAACTAAATATTGAATTTATTATTTTATTCTGTATCAATAAAGGAATATAAGAGCTAATTATTGGGGTTGAAAACTATCTCAGGGGTAAGATAAAATCGGAAAAATACAATGTGAATTTTTTTCTTATTTTTGTTTTAAACTTGCATTTGAAAAAGTTTTTTCTTATTTTAACTTTTTTTTAATCTCCTGACTCCTATACGGGGGCAAAAATGATAAAACTACCCCTGAATTTAACAGAAAATGAAAAAAACTTATAACTGGTTTTGTGTTTTCATATAAACAACGATCGTGGAACATGCTCAATTATAACAGTTTAACATAAATACGAAATTAACTATGAATCCCAAAATATAAAATTATCCTAAGTCTATAAACCTATATGTATTCTAAGTTCTTGTTCTTATCAGGCCCTGCCTCTCACTGCAAATTATTCTAAGTTCCTAAGTCGAAAACATTCTAGGTCCATTTCACTCCCCCCCCCCCCCATAAAAACGTCAATACACGGTAATCCCGAGCGGGATCAGTTTTTTTGCTACTTTAATTAGTAATTACTCTGTTTTTTTTTTAATTTTTATGAAAAATGAAAAAATACGTATCGATTATTTTTTTATATATTTTCAGTATATCAAGAAATCTCAATAGCATTGCACAACCCTATTTGTGAAAATTCGAAATGAGCCCTTTAGTATTTTTAGCAAAAGTTTTAAAATCCAAAAAATATATATCAGTAGTGTATATAATTAATTAGTATTCTTTACCTATTTTCAGCTTTATTCCTTTAAGATTTTAAAATGTTTTCTGGTTAGCAGTAAAATTTGATCAAGGTTAAGAAAATTTATGCAGTAAAAATTAACAAAATATTAATATCATTATTAAATTACATTTGATAGGATTTCATATTTTATATAATTAAGAACATGTGCCTAAAAGTGGGCGAAATCAGGCGACTCGCATCAATTAACTTTGTGACATCTTATCAGGGAATTACCCAAATTTTTTTGCAAATAATCAGTAAATTCGAGTTAATATTGCTTTAAAAATAATTTTTATTTTTTATTTTGAATTTCGTATAATTTATAATAATATTTTACCTAAAAATATTTTTAAAATACTCTTCAAAAACTCGTTACATTTTACTTTTTTATATAATACTTTAATACCAAATTGAAATTTAAAATAAAAGAAAAAAGATTTTCACAAAGGGCATTTCGTGGGCCGATTCACTATTAAGAACCGGCATAGCCTTCTAATAAAAACCATGCACATTTTTAGTTCTTAGTAGAGGGGCTATTGCCCCCTTTCATCCCCGCTGGTATAGCTAATATCACAAGTCTAAACAAATTTCTATCCTTTTTGCAAATGAACTACTTTAAACAGTAAAGGCTTCTTTGAAAATGTTAGCAATTTATAATAGTTTTGTCTTAATCATTTGAAAATGTATGAATTTTTACGGAGTGAAAGGACTAGTTGGAAAAGTCAAAAATTTATAATTAAAAACTCTTATGTCCTTTATTAGAAATACAAAAAATTATCTCACTATTTAAATCTTAAATACGCCAAATCTTATAATATCTATTTTAGTATTTACAGTTAAAATAAAACGAAAAAAATATTTAATCATTAAAGTCTAATATTATGTACAACAGCTGTAAATTTTTACAGTAAAAATTAATTAATTGATTAAAAATAATTGCAACTTAAATAATAAATATGTACAATTAAATATTTAACTGCAATTATTATTATTAAAATTATTTTTTCTGTAGAATGATTGAAGGAATTGTTCCATTTTTTTATCATTCTCACTAATTTCAACAGCTTCAAAAAATATATCCATCTTTTGAGCTATTATCTGTTCTTCTTTTTTCATCTTATCGTATTCAATTTCCACAACTTTGAAAAGGTCATCCAGGGTTGGAGCGTTGGGCTGATTTAGGTTTGGGCAACCTGCCACTCCGTCTTCTGTTTGTATTGTGTGTGCTGGAGGAAACTTTGTTTGAAAGCTGTAACATAGAAAAAAAATCATATAAAGAGTTGAATATGAATTATTTAAATTATTTTAAGAAATTTTTGATTTTCATATAAATATTTGAAATATACCCTGTCAAAAAGATATAACTTACTAACAACAAAATTCCACGGATCTGGGCAAAGTTTGGCTCTGTTATCAAATAAAGATTTCGGAAATATTTAATTAGATGTTCGGATTTTCCAAAAATTTTACTCAAATTTACTCAAGATCTAGAAATTCTTGCCAGATTCTACCACAGTGCCAGAAATAGTACTGTTGATTTTATGTAATTTTTTTTACCAGGGTATTTTAAAAATAATAATTTAATCAAATAACTAAAATCTATTTAAAAATTTATCATTGCCTATAAAATTCATATAAATTTTTGATTTGAAAATAGACTTAGGAATACTTAAAGCAATAGCTATTTATTTAAAAAAATTTTTGTAAGTCCCATAACATAGAAAAATTAAATTAAAAATATTAAATGAACGACTTGTGCATGCAAAGTCAAAACCCATTTTTTATCCCTTGATTAAAATTGCTATTTTTGTTGAAAATTATCAAACAATTGGAGAACATAATTTGAAAAACTTACAATCGTTGAGAAGTTGGGTCTCGTCCCAGAAGTCGTCGAATTCGATGAGATTTATTTTCTTGATCACCTGAAAAAAAAGTATTTCAATTAATATAATTGCTTACTGAAATCGTCAAAATAAAATTTTATGTAACAAAAATATTAGTAATTGCCGAAACTTATTTATTTTTGAACAAATTTTGTGTTTTTAATAATAAAAAAATTAGACAGTTTTAAGTTCAAGAGAAATGAAATTCATAATAATTTTATTTTGATCTAGAAAAAAAACTTACTAAAATTAAATGATAACATGTAAACACGATAAAATTAAGAAATTAAAAAGGGTGCTAGCAATAAAAAGATTTGAATTATCTTGAAATCAGAATTATTTGAAATAAAATTTAAACTAAATCTTACCTTTTTCGGTTCGTTAGGTGTCGATTGGGTTGGCATTGGGCTTGGCTCCTAAAAGAAAAAAATGTGTTTATTATTAATTAAATTTAGATTCATAACATTATCATTAGATTTTATATAAAACGCCGCTTTTTAAATGAAAATTTATTGAAACGCCAAAAAAATATTTTTAATTTGAATAAAAATTTCATTTAATTTCAAAACAAAATAAATTATTCTGATAAATTTTCTTTTTATTAAGATTTATTTAAAATATGTATTGGAATATTGTTAAGGGCAAATATGCCAGGTTTAATAATTAATAAAATTAAAATAAAATAAAATAAAATTAAGGGTGTCTAAAGCACACTCTGAGTATCGAATGGCATAGAAAAAGACAAAAATTAAAAATGTTCATTTGATTAAACAATTTCGGAAAATGCCCGAGATTTCAGATCTGGGCTGTTTAAATAAACAGTCTGCTTATCTCATGTTAAAGAGCATTCAATTTTTTGGTGGAAAATTTATTGATAAGGAAAATTAGTTTTTTTTTAATTACTAAAAAACTGAAAATTTTTCTTAAACATTGACAAATGGTTTTTGGAAGCTAAATTTTGCAATTAAACTAATTTTTAATTAAATTTTTGGAAAAAAAAATTCAAAAAATTTTCATTTCAATAAATCTTACAAGAAAAAAAAAGCATATTTATATTTATCCTTCTCGCCGTCTTCAAACTTTAAAAAAAAGTAATAATGCAATTAGTACTTATAAATAATATTTGAATTTTTAAAATGAATGTTGAAATCAAGAAATTTTGGCAACAAGTTTTTTTTGCGTACTAATTTTGTATTAGCTGAATCGCTTAAAATAAAAAAGAAATTTTGAATAATTTACTGCTTATTTCAAAAGAAAAAATTTTTGATTCA
>JAKSXM010000105.1:0-44460 GCA_022575985.1 Anagrus nilaparvatae | reverse complement strand
ATTATAAGTATTCAAATATATGAATCAAAGTATTCGAATAGATAAATAGTTATCCTCTGAGTAACAGCTTATTCAATAACCCATTGACTAATTCAATACGTAAGTATTGAAAGTAACCCTATTTTCAAGGTTTGAATTATAAGTATTCAAATAGATAAATAGTTATCCTCTGAGTAACAGCTAATTCAATAACCCATTGACTGCTCCATAGTTGGTAAATATAGTAGAAATCTATGTGAAAATACTTATTACTCACGTTTAAGTGGAAACAAGATGCCAGTGAATCAGTTACAATTGAGGTTTTAGTCGATTTCAATAAAAATACTGCACTATTGTACAATCTACACTCTATGACCACAACACCACACAATACAATACTCTCACAAGAGCAGCCTACCTTCAGCAACTGAGTGGATTCAGCTCAACATCCCCAACTGATATCATTGTGAACAATAAATTACTGGAGATCACCTATTGTGTATTTTTTAGTCTACAAACTTCCCAGGAATCGAAAACTTTCTCTTGCAGCCTTTTCTTTTCAATCTCCTTCTATCTGTTTTTACCCAAAAAAACTAACAAAAGGTGATACCGTTCTACCAAAAACTTTCTACTGAAGAATGTTTTCTATTGCAATAATAGAAATCGGCTTGTCTCCACAAGGGTTGGTGAGGGAGGAAATATATTGTTGAAGTAACGGTTTCAAAA
The DNA here is from genome assembly GCA_022575985.1 of Anagrus nilaparvatae. Classification (NCBI taxonomy): domain Eukaryota; kingdom Metazoa; phylum Arthropoda; class Insecta; order Hymenoptera; family Mymaridae; genus Anagrus; species Anagrus nilaparvatae. Next base: position 43,755 of record JAKSXM010000105.1, on the reverse strand, counting down.
AGTGTGTTTTTTACTAGAAAAAACTCTGAAACACCGTTTTTCAAAAGTCAGTATACTTTGACCATTCGCTTAGTGGTGTGACAGAGAACTGTCGAGTATCATGAGACAGGTAGATTACCTCTCCAACAATTTATCAAGTATTATTTACAGATTATCTTCCAAGACCAATCTCAACTTCCAGGTGGAAAATATGTAAAAATAAGCTCTATTCCAACAAAAGCAGTCAAAATGAGAATATCGAGTAACTTGACACAAGTAGATTATCTCTCCAACAATTTATCAAGTATTATTTACAGATTATCTTCCAAGACCAATTTCAACTTCCAGGTGAAAAATATGTAAAAATAAGCTCTATTCCAACAAAAGCAGCCAAAATGAGAATGAAAACCTCTGTTAGGAAATACTGATTTTTGTATGGGCATTGCATGTGTATTTTAAATCTATCTTGTGGAAATATTGGATAACACAATGATCAATTTCTCGAATAGAATAATAGTAGATTTATAATTCCACTATATCCAGATTCATGTACTCGTGATGCAGTTTAATCTTGAATTATCAGGGTGATCAACATAATTCATTGACTAGTTTCAGAATTTTTGAATTATAAACTAAGTAGATTATTGAAAATTTACGGGACGGTGAGAGAATACTAACAACAATATGGATAAAACAAGTACTCAAATACCAAGAACAATATTCTATTCAATCATTTCCCCCTTTTTTATAATGTTAAATCAATCAAATCATGTAAATCTTGAAGAATTTTTGAAGGATTGGGAGTAAATCAAGTTATAATCATCTCAGAACTTATTAATTATAAACTAAGTAGATTATTGAAAATTTACGGGTCGGTGAGAGAATACTAACAACAATATGGATAAAACAAGTACTCAAATACCAAGAACAATTCTATTCAATCATTTCCCCTTTTTTTTAATGTAATCAATCAAATCATGTAAATCTTGGAGAATTATTAATAGGTCAGGAGTAAATAAAGTTATATTTCAATCTAAAATTCCCTCCTACTCATATTTCGGATAAAAAAGAAAAATGTATTTTCCTATGTAGGCTACCAATTGATCAATCAGAGCTTATAAGTAAATAAAGCTACTGTATAATGAAATCTAAACTTTCCTCTTATTGTTCCTTTATAGGCTACAAAAATACTAGACTAAAATTAAAAAAATACAGTAATCTCTACTAAAAATAACATTCAGCTACTCTTTACTAGCTTTTCTACGGTTTTGAAAAAAAACAAATTCCTCTTCCTTCTAGCTTTACTCTAGCACATTCTTTGTTGGGAAGAGAACAAACAAAGCAAGTGGAAAGGAATGAGATTGATTGATTGATTGATTGAGTACTTTATTTATGTAGATTACAATATATACTGGCTTATACACTTATATACAATAGCTTACAATACATCAAAATTATAGATGAATTTACATAATATAGACTAAGAGAATAATTATTGAACTGTATATGATATGAAAAAGCAATTTGTAATATAATAACTATAGATAATAATCATATTGTTATGCATCTACATAAATTGGCGGAGCTTTGGACATATCAATGTCCATTCTTCGGAAAGAATATTAAAAATATCCTCCCCACTAACTCTCTACCAAAACGTTAATTTAATTAATTAAACTAAGGATTTATTTATTAATGGAAATATTGTAAAAGTTTAAATCAATATGAATATTAAAGAGAAAAAAAAAACAGAAAATTGATAGAGTAAAATAATTATATAGGTAATAATTAATAGGTAAAATGAAGTAGGCTGAAAGTAGATCAGGGTTATCGACTTTCAGTAATAAACAGCATTATGCAGTGGATAATTGAAATAACATGAGTTTATATAATATAGATTATATACAATTCGTTCTATAACATGGTTTAAAGGTTTGTATTTGTGGGATGGGTGGGGGATGGATGTCATGTGATCGTTCTAGGGCCGGACAGTTTCAGTCATTTGTTCCAAAAGATGTTTTTTTAAAGTTAGGATGAAGCTCGCTCGGCTCTCGATGGACCTGATAGAAACAGGAAGTGCATTCCATGCACGACAGGCACTGACTAAGAAGGATTTTGTGAAAATAGTAGTTCGATGATTGGGTATCCTTAAAGTACTTTCTCCGGTTCTAGTATGTGAAGCATCTATCCTCCTACCTTCAGAGACAAATTTGAAATCATCTTTAAAATAGTTCGGATTACCGTATATCAAGATATCTCTAACAAGCTTGACTATTCGAAAAAGCCTCTGATCGGGAAGCTTTAATGTTGAACTAGCAATGTGGGCTGGGGTGATATGATCATGGCGTTGGAGAGAGTAGACGAAACGTAGACAATAATTTTGGCAACGCTGTAGTTTATCATTCAGAGTGACTTGCATATCGTTAAGAACAGAATTACAATACATTAAATGTGGGAAGATGAGAGATTGAACCAATAATAATTTAATGTTTCTAGGGAGGATATCGTGCATTTTCTTCAATGCATGCATGGCTGAGAATACCTTTTTACAAGTTTTGTTCACTTGTTCTGACCAGTCAAGAGTATTATTCATAATAATGCCTAAATTCTTAACTGAGCTATAGTAAGGAATGTCATTACCGTCTACACTAATTTTGTGAATCGATTCAAGGTCAATATTGTTTATAAGACGAGAATATCCAATTATAATGGGTTGTGTTTTGATGGGATTAAGCTTAAGGCCATTTTTCTTTGTCCATTCCACTATCGAATTGATATCCTGATTCATTATTTCAACTGTTTCATTAATTTTTGTTATGGGACAGCTTAAATAGATTTGAAGGTCGTCTGCATAAGTATGGAAACTGGAGAATTTGATAATGGAAGAAAGGTCATTAGCATACAAAGTGAAGAGGAGAGGGCCTAAAATTGAACCTTGTGGTACTCCATGCATAACGTTTTTCCAAGTTGACTTTTTGTCACCGACAGATACACATTGTTTCCTACCTAATAGATAGGATTTAAACCAAACTAACGAGTTGTGACTGAAACCAAGAATAGCCAACTTATTCAGAAGGACTGTATGATCAACAGTATCGAATGCTTTAGAAAAATCAAATAGGGTGAGGATGGTGCATTTTCTTTGGTCCATAGCTAACCTTATATCATCAGTGACACGAAGCAGAGCTGTCTCAGTTGAATGGAATTTTCTAAAGCCTGATTGAAAGTTATGAAGCTTACTATTGTTGTCTAGAAATTTTACAACTTGAGCATGAATGAGTCTTTCTAGCACTTTGGACAATGCAGGTAAAATACTGATTGGTCTAAAATCCTCAACTTTATTGGGTGATGGAACTTTATTTAGAGGGCGAACCAGAGCAAACTTCCAGTTTTCAGGGAAAATGCCTTCTTCAAGTGACTTGTTGAAAATGTATGTAATGGTTGGTAAAACAGCAAATAACATCTTCTTGATAAATTTAATAGGAATTTTGTCTACACCCGTAGCATTACTATGAATACGTTGAATTGCTCTGAAAGTGTCTTCTTCTGAGATTGGATGGAAATGAAATTGATCAGTGATTGGTAAGTCTAAGTTTGTAACCTGCTCTTCAAGATCATCGATGTGATTAGCAATGACAACTTCGTCGCGTTGGTTAGAGTGTGAAACGAAATGGTCATTTATATTATTCAATGGTAAGTCAATTTGTGGATTCGATTTCTGTTTGCCAAGCCCGAATTCTTTTATTCCCTGCCAAAGTGATTTAGAGTCTTGTCTATTGTTTGTCATAAACGAATTCAAGTACCTAATCTTTGAGTTCCGTAATTCCTGTTTAACCCTATTTCTAAGGCTCCTATACTCTATCAAACTGTCCAAGTCAAATGTCTTTTTAAATTTTCTATGTGCTTTGTCTCTACGTCCCATCATCTTAAGTATGTCTTCAGTCATCCACGGTACTCGTCGTTTTCTATTAATCCTCCTTGTCACATAAGGTGCATGTTTGTCATACAAAGTCAAAGTCCAATTCTCGAAAGTCTTGACCATGTCATCAACTGAGGGTAATGCTTCAATTTGATGCCATGGAGTCTGAGCCACATCAGTCAGGAAGGCGGCTTCATCAAAGTTTTTGAAGTCTCTATAAGTGATAATTTTCTGTTCTGGCTTGGGTATCTTATGGGAAAGTACACAGTAGATCAAATCATGTCTAGAAATAGCTGGGACTGAGATTTGGCCTGCTTGAACAACCTCATTGGGATCACTAACAATGAGAAGATCAATGAGTGTGTCTGATTCATTAGTATGATGAGTTGAATCGAGAGGTAAAATAGTCATGTTTAGGCATTGGAAAATTGTAGTCAGTTGAAAGTAGTCAAAGTTACGATTTGTCATGTTCAAGTCGGTGTTCATATCCCCCATAACTAGTATACGGTTATAACAAGGCATAAGAGAAAGCAAGGCATTTTCGAAATCTGTGAAATGACCTATTTTTGGTGGGCGATAACAGATACCAACGAGTAATTTATCAGTACTAGATAAGGATAATTCAAGTAGCATAAACTCTGGTCTGGAACAATACTCTTGTTTAGATGTGATTAAAACTTTTGTTTTGATACCTTCTTTCACATAAATTGCTACACCCCCACAAGCTTTATTTAATCTATCATTCCGGAAAAGATTATATCCAGGCAATGCAACAAAATTTGATGAAATACTAGGCTTCAAAAATGATTCGGAAATTCCGATTATATTGAAGTCCTGAAAACGGAAGATTGCTCTGAGTTCATCAATGTGGCAACTGAGTGATTGTACGTTAAGGTGAGCAGCCTTGAAAAGTTTTTTGAAAGAGTGGAGCTTATTTGCTAGAAACATACCTGTGTCATTATTACTATTATTGAAATAATCATACCTACTTGAGGGTGAGCGAGCTGACGTGTCAGTGAGAGGCATCATGGAAGCAGCAGACCAATCGTGAACCGACCTCAGAACGACACATGACGGGGAAAATGGGGATGAAACTGATAAAACTTAACCTAAATGAAAAAGTCTCTTGATTCGAGTGCATTCAGCATGCCTTGACAGTTCGGCTCCCTTCACTATTTAAAGCACTAGTTCAAAAAAAATTCACTAAACACAATAAGATGTAGATGTGTGGAGTTCCGGTGATGAATAATCCTAATGGTGAATAAGATGAAGATTGAGGAAGAACTGGTAGTGGGAGATCTGGTCCAAGTGGAGATAGAGCGAGTAGGTATCCAGTAGTGGAAGAATCGGGTCCAAGTGGAGGTAAGCGAGAAGGAATCCAGTAGTGGAAGATCGAGTCCAAGTGGAGACAGAGAGAGATGGAATCCAGTGGTGGAAAATCGAGTCCAAGTGGAGATAGAGAGAGATGGAATCCAGTAGTGGAAGATCGTGTTCATGGTGGAGATAGAGCGAAATGGGATCCAGTAAAAACTGAAAAAGAGAAGAAAAAGCCAGCAGAAAAACGAAAAATCTTTGAAGAAAGTTATCAATTGAGAAAAGATACATAATACAATTGATAATGAATAATATTCGCATAAAATTGAAGAGGAATAGTATGATTTGATGTGGGAAAGAATCGAATATTATATGGATAAATATATGGATATTATAATATAATATATGGATACTAGTAGAAGGTAATCAGATAGAAAGAGAAAAGGTAGAAAGATAAATAGATATAGAAAGAGAAATAAACATTTGAACATGCTGGATAGCTAGTGAAAAAAATCACAGGGAAAATAATGATAATAATAGGGAAGAAAAGAGGAGAAAGAAGGAATGTGCACAAATTGAGAAGAACTTATGAAACTGAACTATAGAATAAGAAATAGAACATCGTATTGTGATCTTGAATTAATCAAGGAGAGAAGAAGAAGAAGAAAAGAAGGAGAAAAGGAAAAGAAAGGGAAGAAGAAGAAGAAGAAGAAGAAGAAGAAGAAGAAGAAGAAGAAGAAGAAGAAGAAGAATAGAAGAGAATAATAATCATCATCGCAAACAACAATATTCAAGTAATCATTATAAATATAAGATCAAGAAGAGAAATTAGAAAGAAAAATAAGAAGTAGAGGAGACGATGGAGAAAGTGCTAGATTATTTTAGATGAGTTTTAAATAGGATTGAACGGTGAAGTGTGAAAAATATTATATAGTATTTTACTATACTTCTAATAGAAGTATAATTAACTATTGGGAGTTGCAATAACAATAAAAGTAGTAAATTGAGAACTGTAATATTTTAGTGATGAATGTCTAAGATAACGTTAAATGAAACACAGCCCCTATATAAGCATATGAACCCACTCCGTCCGACTACCCACCCCTCCGTTCTATCAATAATTCTTCACACATTTGCTTCTATTGCTCGAGCTGTGGCAACAGTAGGAGATATCATTATGTACACCTTATATAGAAGAGATTACTATCTTTACCTATAGATTACATCCATATCTATAACGTATGTTAATCATCCAATTTATTTGAAAATTATTTTCAAATAATTATTATAGAGACAGCATTTCGAAAATTATTAATTATGGAAATAATTTTGGTAAGAGATGTAATAATTATTAGTAAGAATAGAGATAATGATTCTCTAAGTACCCTCTGGAGTATAGTAGTTGATGCATTGAACGTAGTTTTGGGAATTAATATCAAGATAAATTATTAATCAGTATTAACAAATGTGGATCTCCTTAGTTTGAAATAATTGCCTCATACATAATCATAAATAGCAGTGGAAAGATTCATTTATAGAACAGAAAGCCAGCTCATGAAAAATGCCAAGGTATATCTAATGTGAAATGTTTTAATACGAATTTCCTATTATTGTAGTGAAGGGCACCTTAGTAATCGAATCCTGAAATGATTTAATTTACCTTTATTTTTTGAAGGTCGGTCATCCTCTCGACTGTGTGGACCCTCTTGGATCCTCCCTCGCCGATAGAGATCTTGATCCTCCCGTCCGATGACCAGACATTCCTATGCCCATGACGGTCGGCCGCAGCGTTGAGGATCTTGAGACGCTCCGCAGTCAGATCCTCGCGAATGGTGACGCCGGAACCCTTCAGCTTCTTCTTAGCGTCGAAGATCATCTTCCTGGTCCGGTAGCTGCAGAGTCGAACTATGATGGGTCGGTCCTTAGGTTTTGCTTGCCCTTGTTGAGGTGGTTGACGCCTTCCAACGCGATGCGAGCGGTTGACATCCGCCAGAGTCACGGGCACGTTCAGCTTCTTGTTAAAGACATCGAGCGCCAGCAGGTCCGTGTCTTCTTTGTCGCTCTCCGGGATCCCAAAAAATACGTATAGAATGTCGGCGCCCATATTGCTCGAGGTCGTCGACCTTCAGGTGACAAGACACCTCCAGCTCACGAATTCTATCGTGCAGCTGTTTGTTCTCCTCCTTCAATGCCTGAAGTTCCTCGAAAATAGATTTCACAGCCATTGATACAGCACTGTGGACAGACTCTTCGATTTGCTGTCGAATAATTCGGAGGGTCTCTTCAGACAGTGATCCAGAAATAGCTGGCCCTGGCTTCGGAGCATTGACCTCATTCCTCGGAGTGCCTCTGTTCGGTCGAACCATCGTGTACCGTTAGGTGGATTTACACTTTTATAGGCTAGGCGAGAAGGTGAACTGAAGAATTAGGAATGTTTTTTCAAGATAAATAAAAACAGTGTGAGTTAATCAAAATTATAATTTCACTATTGAATTTAGCTCGAGAAACTGAATAACTAGATGTATAATTTGGAGTGAATTGAACTGTATAACCCTACGAAATATCTGTTAGAAGACGGAGCCGAACTGACACACGTTTACTCACTCGACATAACCAGAGAGAGAGAGAGAGAGAGTATTGTAGTCACTGTGTGGTTACCATGGTGAATGATAGCCCAATAATTTAAACAAAGTACATTATTTGTTTTCCGTCTTTGTCCCGCGGCGCTCTATATAGGTCACCTCCTGACATTTACATTGTAAGGTGACATCAGTTGTTCTTTGTCCAGTTTTATTCAAATACCATCCCGTCATTAGATGTTATATCCATCATCAGTGATCCCTGATAGCTTAACTCACTGCAGTCTTTCATTATTATGTGATACTAATTAGGTCATAAGGTAGCTCGAAATGATGCTGAACTCTTCCTGATCGATTCAAATATTGAAAGACTTGATATTAGAGACTTGAGATGATTGAATGTCGGAAAAATATTTGTTAGACTATAGCAGAGAAAACCTATGAGATTGTTTACTGTTTATATTTTGTTCATTGAGTGTGTAATTGAAGAATGTTAAGTGACATATAACCTAGCTACATTTGGACTGTTGTATAAATTAGTATTGGAACCGTTTTGGGCTTATAAGCCTGTGCTACTTTTCTGTAAGTTGGGTAATTCTGAATGATTAAATAAATAAATAAATGAATAATTCTATGACTTTAGGTAATGCATAATGTCAAGCTAAAGATTGATTTTCAGGTCTTGGCCTATTAGTTCAAATTAATTCAAAGAATCAATATCCAAATTGAAAGTTTATTTCAAAAATTTTCTGTATTTTGAATAAGTGGTTAACTTTGGTATATCAGGTTTTCAACCTAAAAATAATTTCCTCACTTGTTCCGGGTTCTTAGAATCGAGTAATATATTGTAGAATTTTCATTTTGAAAGCTCTCATTCTGAATCTATTTTAATTAATTGTTCAGTTTGTCTTTGTTTATTGACCGAGCGAAGTGAGGTCTAAGATTCAAGTCGACGGTTTGGCATTTCTCTTAATGTTTAAATGTTTTTATGTTGCGCATTTACGGCGAAACGCGGTAATAGATTTTCATGGAACTTGACAGGTATGTTCCGTTTTTAATTGCGCGTCGACGTATATACAAGGTTTTTGGAAATTTTGCATTTCAAGGATAATATAAAAGGAAAAAGGAGCCTTCTTCATACGCCAATATTAGAGTAAAAATCAGACTACAGAATTATTCATCATAAATCAGCTGACAAGTGATTACACAGATGTGTGGAGAAGCCAGTCTATTGCTGTATTTCCATAAGGTCTATAGTTTCAATCAGATAGGCCTACTTGTAGATGAGAATACTGCGTGAGGTCTACTGTTCACAGAACTACTAGTTATTATTATTCATGATGGAATAAAACATAGCAGTGAAGAAATAAATTTTTCAAAATGTCGATGTTGTAGAACCGTTCCATAATGGAATAAAAAAACACACGTATATTGACACATTTTTTTTAAGTAATATTTTTTGAATGAAACTGTAGAATTTGACGATATTTATGTGTGTTTTTATTTCATTAATAAATTTTAGACATAACCAACTTCATGGAGAGTTGTAACATAGCCTATAATAGAAGTAGAAATCAGTATTATGTTAAAAATGTCCTAAATTGTCATTGGAATCCTCAGCTCTCATAAAAAGTTTGTCACAGTACAAGTAGAAAATGTCATTGACAATATGTTATGTCGTTTATCTTTTCTGTGACCCCTAGTTTTGATAAGTTTGACCCATCTTATCTGAAATGGCCGCTAGATATGCAAGCTAAACGACCATAACTCGAAATTAGTCGCTGTTCTAATTAGGGTAATAGATTTCACAAGACGATATTATTCTGTTACGTAAATTGAACGTTGAGAAATTTCGGAGTTATCAGTTATCTAGGGAACATGCGACATTTCTTTCTTGAATTAACTTTGTCATCAAATTTCTTACAATGATTTAGAAAAGGGAATATTTTGAGTCAAGCTATTAAATTTATTATCATGTGGGGTTTTGTCAAAATGAATATATTTTTATTTTGAAAGTGGGAATGATGAATCCATTTGATATTCCTTGGATTATTTTTCAAGTAGAGGGTTGAGGAAGGAATAGATTTAGAAGAATCATCAGAGACAGTGTCCATAGGAAATTTACTTTTTAATAATCCACATCATTAAATTGATGTTAAAAAGTGTTGAAACTTTCTGAAAATGTTTCAATAATTTTTCCGTCAATTACTAATCATTAACTTGATGTTAAAAAGTATTGAAACTTTCTGAAAATGTTTCAATATTTTTTCCGTAATTAGCTAATCATTAATTTGATGTTAAAGAGTGTTGAAACTTTTTGAAAATGTTTCAATAATTTTTCCGTTCTTATGTTCTCAATTTCTATATTACAGTCTAAGCCAATCAAGAAATCAATAATTTGAAATTGAACACTCCCATAAATTATTATACTTGTGAATAGTAAGTTGTAATTGATATATCCACTGAATAAAAATCAATTTAATTTGACAAATTTGAACTGATATTCATCAATCATCGTTTTACTTCCATACAGAACAATACCGTATATCATTAGTAGTATTGATTAGCCTTATACAGTTGAACATTTTGAACCAAAAATTCATTCCTCACAGTCAATAACTGATACAACTTATCTGATGATATGATAACAGGGTACCGGTAGGCCACAGTATAACATTTGACCTAGCACTCTCTGTTAACTTTCAGCTTTTCAATTTATGATATTATGCAACCATGGCTTATCGCATATCTATGTATAGAATTTAGTGCAATAGTAGACATCTTATTGTTGAAAAATATCGCTTTTAGGGATTGTGTCATACCTACAATATATTACAAAAATAGTTTTATTGGATTTGGCTTGTGATATCACTGATATTTTGTAGCCTAAAACAGTGTAGCCTACTATAGTGTATATAGAATATACAGAATATATTCTGTGAAGAATAATTCACATAGAGTGAATAATAATTACAATAATAATAATTAGAGTCAAAAATAATTCACAATTTAACAATTTATCAATAAAGACAGATCACAATATAGTGATATAGAATGGGCTACATTGATATAGAATGAAGCTATTCAATATTGTTTACCAACAATATACAACTCTATATTGTTCTTCTATTCGGTTATTGGTAATTTTCCAATTTGGATCTGAATCTGAGCTATTTATGAGGGAATGCTCAACTACTAGCCTATATCAAAGTTATAGCCTATTGATTTTATCCAATGAGTTTTTAAATTCTTAGCATATTAATTTGCTAAGCATTTGCACATTCAATTCTTAGAACTTTAATCCTATTCGCTCTGTCTATATGAGGCTTGTACAAAATAATGGTTAATGATACATGACAGGATAATATTTTCATTAAGGAATATTTAGAAAGGACAAAGGATTAGAGCTCCCTAACTTTCACGGTCAAGTTCAAAGAACTCATCCAACCGCTCGGTACCTTACAACCACCATGTTTGTTTACAAGCGCTAGCCTCAAATCGTTCTGTTTTCATCGTAACTACGGACTGAAATCAGCTAAAAATCAATAACAATACACGCACACACCATCTGTCAACACTATAAATAGAATACCACCTGTAAATTGGCTGAAAATCTAGTGAAAACAACGGAAAAACAATGTAAACACAGCAGAGAGTTGCAGCTTGCTTCGTACGGCTGTCGGCTATAAACAAGATGGCGGCCCCCATACGGGAGGCGGAGTCAAAACGACTTCTCTATAGTCGAAAACGGTCGGTCTCTTTTCAACTCTGCAACCTCCAAATAATTTCTTAATTAGTTGATTGATATTTCGTGGAATCGGTTGTATATGGGTTCGGTATTTTAGCATTCCTTTGATAGTTTCTTCCATTTTATTTCCGTCACAATTCATCTTCAACTGGAAGCTACTGCATTGTTATTATCGATTAGCCAGATAGCCTACTTCTCAGTACTTTACTGCGGAGAGTTATGGAGTGTTTTGATGACTGGAATGCAGGTCCTAGAATGGAATCAATACAATCAATTTATAGAGTTGTATATTGTTGTTAGTACGTCTCAGATATACTTGAGATCAGTAACAACACCTGAGGTTAATGACCTTATTACTGTGTTTTTAACTCAAATTAATACAGGAAATCAACAATAAACAACTGTTGGCTACAGTAATTTTTAGATAGCCTACCTCCTCACACTATGCTATTATAAGTGTAGACTTTGAAGAAAGATACCATTGGTCATTACGGGCTTAGGCTACCTCAATTAATAATATATGAGGTAATTCATCTTCCACAAGGTTTTTAAAATGTTGAGAATCAAATAATGAATAGAATCCATTTGTAAATAAACTTGAGTTTAAAGTTTGTTTGTAAGGATCAAAAGTTATCCGCCGAAAACAATTGTTACGGGAAATCAATTACGGTAGGCCTAATGCAGGAACCGGTTATGCAATCCGTCTATCACAATCGTACTTCTTTTAATATGTTTCCGATAATTGAATTAGCTCATGAAGGAACTGGTTATGCAATCCCGTCAATCATAGAAAATAAAGGTTTAATGTGTACTTCTTTTAGTACCAGATTTGGTAGAATGTGGCATGGCCTATAATATTCAAATATTTTGCTTCATCATCACAATAAAATAATAATATATTGTTATTAATTGATGACTGAATAATGAATGAAGGATCCAAATATTTATTTCAGAGAACACATTTTGCATTCTCATTATTCAAAATTATTATTTTGTAACTGGATGATCAATCCAACCAAAATATTTTTGTATTTCATACATTTATTTATCCATTTATTATTTTATTAATATTATACCTTTTAAATTTACTGTCGAATTTTATCAATTATTGATTACACAACTTATTTATCAATTTTTACAATGGATCCAACATGTAAAATCCGATTATGCTTTCTTAACATAAAAATAAGGCTGGAACACAATATTCATATTTAATAGCGTGAGGTTTATATTGATTCCTTTCTTAAGAGAGTGTTGTATCAGATTACCAATGTAATGAATAGCAATAATTCACAATAAAAACTGAATTGAATGAAAAAGAAAAATACTAAGAAATTGTCAAAAAACCACAGATTTATTGATACTTAGAAAGACCGGTTTCGGTTATTACACCATTGTTAATCTCTGATAAACTATAAACTATAGAAAAAATAAAATAAAAACTGAACTTGAATAATAGAAAATATACAATATACTAAGTTATCATTAGTTGTTATTATAGTTGCTAAGATGGATAGTAAATTATAATAATTGAAGAATAAAGAAGTTATAACAGTTGTTGAGAAGATTAGCATCAAAATTACTCACTTTATATTCCAATTTCACAGTAGTTCAATATTTTAAGCATTCAATCAATTAACTTTAGGCTCATATTAACCATTCAAACTGCACTTGGCCACCATAACGGCCTATTCCATTATAATACTACTTATTCAATTTATTCGAACATTAGGAAGATACCAATTAATATTGTTCATGTAATATAATATTGTACTAGTATACTACTCACAATATCATAGTTCTAGGCTCACAGTTTAGATGAACCCAAATCATCCCAGAGTTTACAATTCGCGGTCACATCTACTAACTTCTCTTACCAGTTACTATAGGCTACTGAAGCCATGTCGATGAATATTTCTTGAATCCGCGAATCCATATGTTTATACGAGTATAGCTGGCTATAAATCAAGTTATGAATAGACCCAGTCTAAAAAATAGGCCACCGGTAGCAGCCATTTTGAATCCGCGTTGAAAAGGCTGTTGGATGCGGGTGATTATTGTTGAAAGGGAAGTTTGTCGCCAGGGGTAGGCGAAAGTAGTGTTGAAAGACTCCCTTCCTGGCACTTTTGCCTCCAGGTTTCTGTTCCATTCCCACCTTCAGTAATCTGTCCACAGTTCGTGTGACTGGTTGTAGACACGGTGAAAGAAGAGAGTTTTTAGGTTAGGAATCCTTCAGGAAAAAGTATACCGGGTTAGGAGTCGGTAGCGTTCGCGGGCGAGTCTGGTTTGAGATGATTCTGGTCTTGATGGAGAGTTGCTTGGCCCTGGAGAAGGTAGATTAGATTAGTGAGAGTGGAAGTGAGGTGGAAGTGAGAGAGTGAGTGGGAGGTGAGAGTGAGAGAGTGAGTTAGTGAGATGTGGTGAATGGTTTGGAAATTATCTGAGAGCTTCAATTCTAAATTTCTAATGAATTCAAATCATATAGAATTTCGATATTTTTGATCCAAAGTTTCAACTCTAAACAAGTCTTCCAGCGATAGTATACAATGCTTGCAGCTCTATAGAAGATTTATCAAATTACTGGAACTATAAATTGTTCAAAGTACCATACTTAGTCAGTATACAAACTATAGTTAGTACTATACTAAACTTGAATAGCCCGTAGTACTAACTTAAGCTGCGTTTACACCAAAGTTATTAACACAATGTTTAATAACTTAATCCTCATTCTATAAGATTAAACGGAACTTGACAAACACATATACTCATCATGTGTATGATATGTTACATTATGTTTAAATTAAAAGAAACTACAAGGATCAAGGTTATTAACATTTAGTGATACTTAGAAAGACCGGTTTAACAACTTATAGTTTATCAGAGATTGACAATGGTGTAATAACCGAAACCGGTCTTTCTAAGTATCAATAAATCTGTGTTTTTTTGACAATTTCTTAGTCTTTTCCATTCAATATGAATAATTACCACAATATCAACTTCTCAACTACACAGAAAAAAGTTATTATTATGGACTGGAAACTTTGTGCAGTAAACAACTACAAGACTTAACATATTTCGGACTATGTGTAACCTTATCTAAATTTGGGAGAGGAATAGCACAAGGTTACCTTATTTTTCCTCTCCCTATCATTCTTATGATCTACTTATTGCATCAATGAATAAAGAATAATATTGTACATTTAATATCTGTTTAGCATTACTACAAAATTATAAACTGACAGGAAATTTTTGAAGCTACAATATAATATACTATCACAGATACACTCCTACCACTATATCAAATCAATTATAACATTCCCATATTATACTATCACTACTACTATTACTCTTATGAGCTTGAGCTTCCTTATTACTGCAATTATTCAGCTCGGCAATTAGGTCCACATCTCAAGCCCCAGCTGATTTAAATTTCTTAACTTCCGGCACAATCTATTCAGAGTATTAGCATAATTATTTTCTGACGAACATCGAAATCAGATTGTTTAGAATCACAGTGAACAAATGTAGCAAGAAGACGCTGTTAATTCAGCCGACGCTGCACTATAATACAGCGGCTTCTATTTATTGCATGCTTTGGATTCCGAATGTAATTAAGGCCAGTCTTGTATATTAAGCAGCATTAAGGCGTTTTGGGGGCATTAATCTCGGCCTGATGAAAGAGGAGGGAAAGGAGAGAGAGAGAGAGTGAGAGGAGCGTCCATTCTTGCGTTGTTGTCATGGCAACGCAACCACGAGAAGGATGCGGTAAAGAAGGGCTGAAAATGTGCTGTTAGTGGGCCACTGGATATTTACGGTTTCACATGACAAAAGCATAATAAAGGACGTCGAAAGAGAAGGAGAGAATCAGATAAAGAGAGAGACGGAAAATGGAAGAGTTGGAATATGCGGGAATATGAATCAGAAATGAAGAGTGTAGTGGGTGATACTCGTGTTTGTTATTTTGGATTTCGGATAGGCGTTTTACAGATTTGTTTTAGCATTATTTTTTCAAATTGTACTTCAGTAGGCCTATTATTCTTCCACTATTTGGCTCGAATAGTATCTGAAATATAAACTAGAATTGTCTTTTCTCTGTTTAGGGCTACTCGTAATATAAAAAAAATACAAATCTTAGTACTTTTTGTGTAGTTGAGAAGTTGATATTGTGTGGTAATTATTCATATTGAATGAAAAAGACTAAGAAGTTGTCAAAAAACCACTGATTTATTGATAACTAGGAAGACCGGTTTCGGTTATTACACCATTGTCAATCTCTGATAAACTAAAACTAAATACAAGAGCAGGTCTTTCTAATTATCAATAAATCAGTGGTTTTTCGACAACTTCTTAGTCTTTTTCATTCAAATCTTAGTACCCTATTTGAATTATTTTATCACAACATGTTTCGGACATTCATGCCATTTGTATTTTTTTTATAAACTAGAATCTTTATCATATTAAAGCTTCCAATGTAGGGCTAGCTAATCACCTATTTTCAAAATAATTTCATCAACTTCATACTGTGTTGTACTATCAATTACTGTATTAATTCATTTTTCTCTATTAGTTTGAACTTTGGATGAAAAACACTCTTGGAGTGAAAAACGCTTATATTTTGTTCAAGAACAGGTCAAAACGTCGTCACCACAGAGAAGTGTTTCCACTTCTAAAGTGGAAAAGTTTTCAAGTTTTTCAAGTTTTCAATTTCATAGTTCGTTTTCCAATTCTAAGTTATCATACAATCGTTTCAGTTCCCAATTTCTATTAATCGAATTTGTATTATATCCTAAACTATAACCTTATAATATCCTGCTATTTATTTAGGTTGAAAAAATGGAGAATCTTATCACTTCTTCACTATTCATTTTTGATCACTATATGATTAATAGGCTACCCCATCTCATCATGTCTTCCATTCCATTCATAAAAAATCCTTAGTTTAATCAATGAAATTAACGTTTTGGTAGGGAGTTTGTGGGAAACATATTTTTTAATATTCTTTCCGAAGAATGGACATTGATATGTCCAAAGCTCCCGCCAATTTATGTAGATGCATAACAATATAATTATCCATAGTTACTATATTACAAATTGCTTTCTCATATCTGTCACGTTATTCTTTATATTTAAATAACGATTAGCCTCCTGCTTGGCATCAGTCGGTAAAGCATTGAGATTTAATATAATTAGGGCGTGGTTTTTCTAATAGTATTCAGTCTTAAAAAATCTTGATAGGCCTAGATATGGGCTTCTCCTATAACTCTTGTAATTCAATAAATAATAAATATATATAAAAATGATACTTATACTATAGAGATGAGGAATATAAAATAAATTGCACACCATGAAAATTTCACATATATATCTACACAAATAATGCAAAGATCAATCGAGGCAAAAAATATATATAGAGTGATAAAAAATATAATATAAAAAAGTAGAACAATATTTGAAATCAATAAAAATATCACAGGCTAAACTTTATATTCTAGATTTGTGGCACGAATCATTACCATGTGCCTTTATCTTGAAATCATACGCATTCTTTTGCATGTAGCTGTGGCATGTACTTGCTAATACTTGTCGACTTGGATAATTCAATCAAAAATATGTGCTCTAGGATCAGCTTGATAAATTAGCCACTAATAATCCAAATATATATATATATTAAAATCTCTAGTATTTAGTAGATTTATTTGTATCGAATATATATTTTCATCTCAGGGTGCAAGATTCGGCACCTGACGGAATAGGTAGAGCCATTCATCTAGTGAATTAGAACTATGATGAATTATCGCAAATTGTATTGCAAAAAATTAAATATTGTATTGCATACGTTTGATAGCCTAGATTTCGTACTTCTTTGATTAAATAGAAATTTCTAAAAATATTGATCTATATATTTTTCTTTCAAATAAATACCTTTAATACTAATTTTTACTTGCGCAAGTATTACTCTTATTAATTTCTCAATTTATAATAACCCTTTCGGCGAGCTAGCTTTGATCATCAGATTATTTCGAAGCACTAGGGCGCCCATCACTAAATTCAAATTTAATCACTCACGTGTCGAAAATCTTCTTGTAAGTCGCCGATATCGATCCAACTCCATGTGGTCCGGGAATATGGTAGCCGGAATCGTCTCCTCCAAGGGGTTATAAATTTAATTAAAATGAAAAATGACTTCTGCTTCACAATAGCATCACGAAGTCTTTTAAGAATTTAATAATTTACTTTAACTTTAATTTTTTACAAAATTATTAATAAGGTACTTCGCTCTAAAATATTTGGGGTCCTCTTATGGTGGCATCTGGCTGGCGAGAGTGCTGGTTCTTCCTTCTCAGTTTTACAGATTCTCTTTCCGACTTTCAAATTAGCATAAAATTTAAATATCCCAATCCTCCGCCATTAAATTCAAATAGATCTTACAAAAAAATGCCAAAATATTGCTTAGATTATATGATTAATAATTTCTTTGCATTCGAGCCATATTGATAATATAGATTACACAATTTTTTTACACAAAATCTACTACAATTATATTAAATATATATAAATATTTTTGAATCGGCCTACAGTTGCCGCCCATTAACTGCCGTTTTACTATTGGTGCATGCAAATTTTATTAGGTATTCATGCGCCTGGGTAACTCTTATTTCCTGAAATACATTAAATTTTTTTTATTTGGTTTTTTTATTTATGCTCTTTGCATGCTAGTTAATATTCTATATATTACTATTACTTCCATGCTACCTAATAATTAGCCACGTGGACGGGTGTTTTTTCACATTGCACACCATCCGAATGCAATAAAGCTCTGCCAAGGGGTTTTGGTCAGATTCTACGTTCTTCGGTTTGATCGATCTCTAGGTCACCGATCTGTGAATACTTCTACATAACCTCAATCTTCAAATATTTTATAAATAATCTATTTATGAGTAGTAAACTTCCTTTAAATCCTTTTTAAGTTCTTGTACCATTTAGCCAGAACAAGCTGATGCTATCTTATCTTGATTATTATCTGCTTGGCGATATTAGCCAATTACTTTATTTTTAGACCTATTACTATTTCTGTTAGGGCTTTTTATCTACCCAGATTTAAATATGTTACACGCGCCCCTGGGTTTGAATTCAAAATATTTGAGAATCACAATGTTTTTAATGAAAACCCACCCTTCAGTACATTGATATACACTATACTTTATTTATAAATTATACTCTCCTACTTCTATCACATTTCGCAGTCATATTTGCTGCATCTCCTTTATACCTTTATCAAAAACAATAACAAATTCTCCTCTTCAACACACATAAAAATATCATAAATATAAACTTCTAAACGTACTCCTCCTGACACCATTTACAACACAGTAATTTTTGAATTCGCCGCTTGCAGGGCTGCCAACTTAACTACACACATTTCATAATTCTCATAAATGATTCCTTTTAGACAATAATTTCGATTCATAAACTTCTGGGCTTATATCTTATAGTATTTCTTAGGTCTTAATATAAATAATTTTCTATACATCAGGTACAATACTTTCTTTTGCTAATGGCTCTTTGGTTTTGGTAACTGGTATTCACTTTAACTCTTTTCAGGTAACAAACGTGGCATAATTAAAAGTAATAAGTATAAAAACATATAAATAAATATATCGACATTAATAAATATAATAAATAACAATAATAAATAACTTTTTGGGTACAGTATTTCTTTTTATAAACATATGTTCAACAGATATTACATTCATTTGATTTGGGTGGCTTTGGTCAGCTGTTCGCTGTTTTACAATTCATAGTGTTACATGTTACATCAGAATTTGCTATCGACTTTCATAACTAACCTAACTGCTCAATTTTTTCTCTTAAAAAGGTAATTAACAAATTTTAATTTTATTATCCCCGCTTGTGTCCTTTTTTATCTGATGTATATAATTTAATTACATATTTAAAAATTATTCTTTTTCTTATTGCAGGCTTCTAACGGCTGGAAGGAATTAAAACACTGGATTGTTGCCATGCGGTCCTATGCCAAGATTAAATTTATTACGAAAGGTTAGTAATCGGTTTGATAATAATGTTTTCCTTGATTTCTTATCATATTTATTTCAAATTCTGTGATATAGCATGTAGAAATTTCGTGGCTTTCCCGTATCTTGGCTTTCTGCTTGTAGCTATACTGTAGGCTGGTGAGGTTATCTGTTGTCCGGTTGTTGATTGTTGAGGCAGTCCTAATTATTAACTTATCTTCATGAATATAAAACCCCGGTATCTGGTGTATCTTTTAAAACAATTCCTTGATCTGGTTCTGTTTTCTTCCTTGTTATTTCTATTTATTCCGTTGAGTCTCGATATTTTCACTTTAGTGGCATTGTTTATAATTCTAGTTACACCAATAAACGACTTTATAATATAAAGCTTCCAATCATCTTCATCCGATACTTTCCACTTAAATTCATTATTAGGCTTCATCATCATAATAAACAATTCAATAATATAACACTTCCAATCAACACTAATAAATTCTTTCAACAATAACATGGTCTTAATTATAGCATCACTTTTCAATATTATCACAGCCATCATAACAAATATTAAACACCATAACAAAACATTTATCATCTTTTCAATAGCATAATACCCAGGTACTTTCACTTTCTTAATATTATTTTTTAATTCTTCCAATCTTCTCAAACACCGTTCATCCTTCATCAATCTCAATAAGTAGTCCATTTCGTTGTTGCCCATGCATGAATCCGTAGTAGTCCTTTTAGTAGCTCCGTTTTTATCCCATTTATTACGTCCATTTTGCCGGTCACATAGCTGGTTTGCCCTCTTGAAACGTATGTGCCGCGGATGCACGCCGTCGGTCCGCTCCTGTCCTCCTCGGTGTCGGTCCGGTGTTCTTCTTTGCCTCTTGAAGCGTGCATGCAAATTTTATGGCCCCACGTTGGGCGCCATGTCTTTGTGTCACGTTATTCTTTATATTTAAATAACGATTAGCCTCCTGCTTGGCATCAGTCGGTAAAGCATGAGATTTAATATAATTAGGGCGTGGTTTTTCTAATAGTATTCAGTCTTAAAAAATCTTGATAGGCCTAGATATGGGCTTCTCCTATAACTCTTGTAATTCAATAAATAATAAATATATATAAAAATGATACTTATACTATAGAGATGAGGAATATAAAATAAATTGCACACCATGAAAATTTCACACATATATTACACAAATAATGCAAAGATCAATCGAGGCAAAAAATATATATAGAGCGATAAAAAATATAATATAAAAAATAGAACAATATTTGAAATCAATAAAAATATCACAGGCTAAACTTTATATTCTAGATTTGTGGCACGAATCATTACCATGTGCCTTTATCTTGAAATCATATGCATTCTTTTGCATGTAGCTGTGGCATGTACTTGCTAATACTTGTCGACTTGGATAATTCAATCAAAAATATGTGCTCTAAGATCAGCTTGATAAATTAGCCACTAATAATCCAAATATATATATATATTAAAATCTCTAGTATTTAGTAGATTTATTTGTATCGAATATATATTTTCATCTCAGGGTGCAAGATTCGGCACCTGACGGAATAGGTAGAGCCATTCATCTAGTGAATTAGAACTATGATAAATTATCGCAAATTGTATTGCAAAAAATTAAATATTGTATGCATACGTTTGATAGCCTAGATTTCGTACTTCTTTGATTAAATAGAAATTTCTAAAAATATTGATCTATATATTTTTCTTTCAAATAAATACCTTTAATACTAATTTTTACTTGCGCAAGTATTACTCTTATTAATTTCTCAATTTATAATAACCCTTTCGGCGAGCTAGCTTTGATCATCAGATTATTTCGAAGCACTAGGGCGCCCATCACTAAATTCAAATTTAATCACTCACGTGTCGAAAATCTTCTTGTAAGTCGCCGATATCGATCCAACTCCATGTGGTCCGGGAATATGGTAGCCGGAATCGTCTCCTCCAAGGGGTTATAAATTTAATTAAAATGAAAAATGACTTCTGCTTCACAATAGCATCACGAAGTCTTTTAAGAAATTTAATAATTTACTTTAACTTTAATTTTTTACAAAATTATTAATAAGGTACTTCGCTCTAAAATATTTGGGGTCCTCTTATGGTGGCATCTGGCTGGCGAGAGTGCTGGTTCTTCCTTCTCAAGTTTTACAGATTCTCTTTCCGACTTTCAAATTAGCATAAAATTTAAATATCCCAATCCTCCGCCATTAAATTCAAATAGATCTTACAAAAAATGCCAAAATATTGCTTAGATTATATGATTAATAATTTCTTTGCATTCGAGCCATATTGATAATATAGATTACACAAATTTTTACACAAAATCTACTACAATTATATAAATATATATAAATATTTTTGAATCGGCCTACAGTTGCCGCCCATTAACTGCCGTTTTACTATTGGTGCATGCAAATTTTATTAGGTATTCATGCGCCTGGTAACTCTTATTTCCTGAATACATTAAATTTTTTTTATTTGGTTTTTTATTTATGCTCTTTGCATGCTAGTTAATATTCTATATATTACTATTACTTCCATGCTACCTAATAATTAGCCACGTGGACGGGTGTTTTTTCACATTGCACACCATCCGAATGCAATAAAGCTCTGCCAAGGGGTTTTGGTCAGATTCTACGTTCTTCGGTTTGATCGATCTCTAGGTCACCGATCTGTGAATACTTCTACATAACCTCAATCTTCAAATATTTTATAAATAATCTATTTATGAGTAGTAAACTTCCTTTAAATCCTTTTTAAGTTCTTGTACCATTTAGCCAGAACAAGCTGATGCTATCTTATCTTGATTATTATCTGCTTGGCGATATTAGCCAATTACTTTATTTTTAGACCTATTACTATTTCTGTTAGGGCTTTTTATCTACCCAGATTTAAATATGTTACATATCATATACAGTTCAATAATTATTTTCTTAGTCTATATTTTGTAAATTCATCTATAATTTTGCTGTATTGTAAGCTATTGTATATAAGTGTATAAACCAGTATATATTGTAATCTACATAAATAAAGTACTCAATCAATCATGTCTTCCATTCAAGTAATAGATCTTTGATAGGTTTTATCTCTCCTATGTCCTATATAATGCATATAATATTGGAAAAATGTTTGAGGAAGAATACTTTCGATACAGTGTTTTCAATATCACTATAGTAATTTTACTCGTACTTATAACTCTCATAATTCATCCTAAAAACAGGTGTACCACAGGGTTCGATCCTCGGACCATTATTATTCATTTTATATGTTAACGATTCACCACAAATAATAACAAGTGGTAAGGTTTTGATGTATGCTGACGACACATCCTACATATTTTGTAGTGCAAAGGATGCAGAAAATTTTGAATTAGATACTTTTGTCAATGTACATAGCCCAATTCCTCAGTCAACATAACCTCAAAGTGAACGAAGCTAAAACGTAGTTCTTTACAGGATGCTACAGACGACGTGCGCTAAAATGTCTGTAAAGTGATGGACTGAACTCAAAAAAAATTAATCTATGTCATCTTTTTCTAAAAAAAATTATTTTTTTCAAAATATAATCTTAACAATTTAGTAATTACAATTAAATACATTACTAACAATGACCACACAACTTGTCAAAGTGGTCATATAATTTCCAAAACTTAAAATGAATGTCAAGTGAAATTTATGATGGAAATAAAATTATTTATTTATTTATTTATAGTTCAAACAAATCATAACATCTTATGACCCCCAAGAATGTATGAAGATGTAACTCTAGGTCGGTATATAAGACTGTAGTTAGAGTATTAGCATAGAAAAACAATAGCTTGAGTAGATATCCCATGGTATAGGGCGTTTATGTCGCAACTTTTACTGTTATCTCAAGCCGATAGTCCACGTAGTTCTTTTCCAAAAAGGTATGTGACGCCGGAAGTCTCTCATGTTTTGCCGTTCATACACTCTCACCCCAACAGAACAGTAAAAATCTGCAATAATCGATAGTAATTGGCTTGAGATAACCGTAAAAGTTGCGACATAAACCATGGGATATCTACTCAAGCCATTGCTTCTCTATGGTAATAGCTCACAAAACTTCCCAGAGTATTATGTATGAAGATGTAGCTTGAAGTATGTTAGAGTAATAGAGAGAGAATAGAGGTTCTGCCTACAGTATTATTGAGCTCAATAAAACAACCAGTACTTATAACATTATTATAACTCCATGCATTGAATGTTGTAACAGTAGTGCAGAAGCAAAATCTAATCTGGCAACGTGAGTGAAAGCTTATAATTTAGTGTAAGAATATAATCATGTGGGTTGGAGAAGGATTCCAGCAGAATAATCGCTTAATTTATAGAAGGGTTGAAGTCCGACTATAAATTCCAGCCGAGAAAGACATTTATCAAAGCATGGATAGGCAGGACGTTGTCAGCTCATTTTCAAGATTAATATACTGTGGAGAATATAGAATGGCATGGAACATGAGTGAACCACTGGCTGGGTTGATTATAGAATAGATGGTGAGTATATAGATATAATGATGCAGGATACAAACAGAACATTGCTAGAGTACACAATTATGATACAGTTCGGTTGGTTGAGTGTGTTGGCATTCCTCCATGGCTGTTGGTTCCAAACTCTGTTTTTTGTTTGGTGTACGAGTATTTGCGTGCGTGTGTATCCGTTTAGGCTCCTCTTGTAGTACTGGTAATACTCTTCACAACAATGCTGGTCTACCGATATAGAGATGCCGGATAACAGGCGTTCTCTCTCATTGAGATTTTGAGAAGTGAATTGAATGGCGTGTTGAATTTAGTTGAACTGAATGGTGTGAAGGATTGAATGTTGGTTAGATTGAATGGTGAATACTTGCATACTGTTACCATAGTGTGGTCCACATTATAATGGCAGTCGATAAAGATAGAAGAATAGCGATGCCAATTCTCTGCATTAATTAATTATATTTCTACACCGTCTTAAACATAATTGTCATCAACTGAGTTGTGGTCGATGTTGTAGAAACGTTCCATGATGAAATAAAAACACATAGATGTTGTCAGTTTTCTACACTTTAATTTGAAAATGTGACCTGTGTGGTCACGAAACCATGGTCGTGTACCAAATTAAAGTGTAGAAAACTGACAACATATATGTGTTTTTATTTCATAATTGTCATCGTTGTGGACCTAGAAAAGGATAGTACCACCGGCTTTGTCGAATGATAGACAAGGATAGCAAAACCGAAGTTGATCAAATACTGTCATTATAACGTGGACCTCACTATAGCTGCTTTCTTTGGATTAATCTACTTATCAGCCTTCTTTATCATTAATTTATGAATTCCCACTGCCACTAGTATTCAAGATTCACATTATATAAATTATAAATCAAATTAGAAATTGGAAATTTATAATATTAAATTATGAATTATAATAGTGAAAATTATTAAGTAAGAATTATTGATTGTCAAATTCATCATAAAGAAATTGAAATGAGATAATAATAATTAGAATAAATAATAAGAAATTGCTTAGAATGGAGGAGAAGTTTATTGGTAGTGAATATTGTCTCATCTATCATCAAAAGTATCTCTAATGACGGTAGAATTAAGTTTGATTTGGGAGTGAAACTTGGGAATATTCCTGTGTAGCCAATGTTTCGCTCAAATTTATCAACAAGAAATATTGAAGTATCAATTTGATTCATTCATACAAAATTCAAATTTATTTAACTTATGTGGATGAGATTTCATCCAAAGTACAAAAACAAAATTTTCAATTTATTTGTTTTTTATTCATTTATTAGTTCCAAAAGATAATGAAAAAAAAAACAAAAATAAATTATTAATGGAATTAGTCTACTTCAAATGGGGGAATGAGCTTGTCAACCGAATCGATATTAATTCTAAAATTATTGATATCTTGCTATGGATAAATCATTTTAAATCATCAACTTTTTTTAGTTTTTTTATCGTTTCTTTCCAACAATTAATTTCACGGTTCTGTTATCACTTATTTCCCGTATTCAATTTCAGCTTCCAAATAAGTTATCAATAATCTCCACCATCAATAAACAGCTCACTTATGGGAATTGAGTTTCCGGTCCACTAAGCATGGGACGGCGGCTGCAATTTTTTTCACCTTGGCTCACCCATGAATTCCAGCGAATGGCCTAATTATTTATAGTATTTATAGAAAGCATAAACTTCCGGCGGATTCTGCGCTGATAGGTTGCATGCTGCGGTAAAAAGCTCGGCGATGATTGGTTGTAGAGGGGGTTGGTTGGGGGGGGGTAAAAATAGGGGGGATGTGTACCGTAAATTTTGAGGATTGTTAATTACATGAAGAAGGCGACTAGGCTACGGGATCGCAGGCCGGCAAATCCCCGCCAGAGAGCTCCGGTCTCCAGTTAAGCTTTATAAAGTCGTAAAGCATGAAATAAAGCCCACCCGGCCTCACCAATAAACTTGCAATCCCTTGATCTTCGTTCACAATTATCACATAGGTGCGAGGCAGAAAGTTCACTCTATCCCTCTCACTCACCCTGTTCTCAATATCGATATGAACCAGGCGAGCTTGTGCGAAAGTGCACGTGCGTGTGAGGTACTAGTTCACCAGTATTTTTATTTATCATGCAGAATATCATATTATAGAAATTTTGAATTTTGAATGAATTTCATCATACAGAAATTCAGTATTTTCATCATACAGAACAAATTTATTCATGTAAAATTGTTATTTTATTAATCTTAGTAATAAATGAGGTTCAGAATAATGAAAAACTAATTTTTTGAAAATATTATCGAAATTGTGTTTTATTATAAACTATAGATGGACTATACTCCTATCATCCCTCATTATTGTAATTATTTCATACCCATTTCATATTTCATATAAAATATTTATATTGAATGAAAAAAGACTAAGAAATTGTCAAAAAACCACTGATTTATTGATAATTAGAAAGAATGGTTTCGGTTATTACACCATTGTCAATCTCTGATAAGTTTATTTTTTAAACCACTGATTTATTGATAATTAGAAAGACCGGTTTCGGTTATTACATCATTGTCAATCTCTGATAAGTTTATATTATAGACTTATAGACTTATTCTCTGATAAGTTTATCAGAGATTGACAATGGTGTAATAACCGAAACCGGTCTTTCTAATTATCAATAAATCAGTGGTTTTTTGACAATTTCTTAGTCTTTTCCATTCAATATGAATAATTACCACAATATCAACTTCTCAACTACACAAAAAGTGAAATATTGATATATATTATTATTCATCATGACAACCATGACAAATATAAGAGTTTTATGAGTAACTGAATGGAATCGAATTGAACACTTTCATTTGCAGATAGGTGCAAATCCTTTCCTAATAGGTGTACTTTCTGTAAAGGAAGTGTTCAATTCGATTCCATTCAGTTATTCATTGAACTCCTATATTTGTCATGGTTGTCATGATGTCATAAATACCATATATTTTGTAGAAACATCTTTGATAGAATCATGCAAATTTAAATCCAAAATTCACAGTCCCAGTTTATAAAATCGTACGAATATGCTAAAGTATGATCAAAAATTAGAATCTTCCATCAGTATTTATTTATTTTCAAATCACTTGAAAATGGCATTAGTAGCCGAAACATTGTCATGATAGAATAATTTGAAAGGGTACCCAGATTTATATTTTTATTTATATTTTAATTTGTATTTTGTTCAAAGGAAGTTTTCTATTAGATTTCATTGGATAATTCATTCAATTCCTTCATTTGTCACGATTGTCATGTTAGGAAATACCAAATCGTTGATACCAATTTGACAATAATAATCATACTTAACAATAGAAATACAACGTATTCAACTTTAAAACGAAGTATTCAGTATTCATTTAGTATTCATTCATTGTATACCGTATGACACTATAATCATGATTATGACATAGGAGGAAAAACTAGGCTGAGCCTGTACTATTTCTTTCCAAAAATTCCGATAAAATGTTAATGTTGTCCAAAAGTTAGGGTTATGTAATCACACATTGCTTCGTCACTTGGTTTTCAGTCCAGGAATAATGATTTGAAAATTTTGAATTTTGAAGATTGAGTATATGAACATATTATAAACAAATAAATATACTCCAAAAATACTGTGAATAAACTTTTTGAGTAGTTGAGAAGTTGATATTGTGGTAATTATTCATATTGAATGAAAAAGACTAAGAAATTGTCAAAAAAACCACTGATTTATTGATAATTAGAAAGACCGGTTTCGGTTATTACACCATTGTCAATCTCGAAACCGGTCTTTCTAATAATTATCAATAAATCAGTGGTTTTTTGACAATTTCTTAGTCTTCTTCATTCAACTGTGGAAAAACATAATACATACTAAATGCTGAAGGCCCTTTAATTGGTTTCGTTTTTTTCCATTTCACATAAAATAGATACTTCCTCTATATTCTTCAAAGGTGGATTTTCTGAACTATTCCCCTTGATTAGACTGAACTTCATAAACCAGGCTGGTGAACTTTATAAAGAAGAAGAGAGACGCTCATTTCTGGTAATGATGACAACCCTAATTCATACATTCCCCCTCCCCAAAACAATGTTCGGTCATTTTGGCGACAGAGTGGTCATGGTGGTAAAAGGGGGGGGGGTGCTTTGCACTGATGAAGGGTCATTAATTTGCGTGGCTCAGTAACCTGTATGACGAAGACATTTATAGGGGGGGGGACCAGTGTGGAGGGGGGTGGTGATCACCTAAAGCCCTGGGGACACGAAAGTAAAGGTCATATTTCAAATTTGCAGACTTGGTATTTGCGCACATTAAAACGGTTTGGCTTTTGGAAAAGATAGGTAAGATGTAGGGGGTGAGGGTACGGGTGAAACAACAGTGCCCCATAGCACCCTGGCCATAAGCCAAATCCTCTCCCCCCCCTGGTACCCGAATCATTTCTCCCGCCGTGTTTGTGGTCCCTGGGAAGGGGGTATCATCCCTCTGTTTATCCCTCTTGAATTTGGCTCTTTTCAAATATCTACTACATACCCTTGGCTTGGACAAACCCTTTGTTGCGCTCTTCCACCCCAATCCTTCCCTTACCCCAACCATCCATTCTTCTTTTAATTAAATGTAGGCTAGGTTCAGCCAGGCAAAGAATCTTTCACCAAATTCCGCCAGTCAAATTAATTTTGCGAAACTATGCAGTCGCTTATGCAGGATAAGGGCCGATAGCAATGACCTTCTTATTTCACCCCGAATTTATTTGTTTTAGCGTTCTCCTTAGGGAGCTTATCGGACCGTCCAGTATTGTATCAGGGCTCTGTAGGTATTAATGGTTGACCAATAAGCCGTATCTTACACAAAGTAAAGCCAAATGTGGAATTTATGAATGGGTTGCATTGGAATTCCTAGTAATGGGATATCAATTGCCTTTAGTAGACAAATAATATTGATTTATAACAACATAATCCTCTAAAAGAGAAGTAGAACGAAAATTGAAGCTTGAAGATAAATTGATTTTAAATATTGTAGTAAAAGTAAATTTGTATGGCTTTTGTTAGTGGGGAGTCCCTTGCGGGAATTTTGTAGTGGAGGACAAATAATATATGGAGAGTAGCCAGGGATGTACGGACCTTGATTTCTGAGAGATGGAAAGTTATGGAATTTGAAATGTATGACTCGTTTAATGTGAAGATGATGTTTTGTTAATACGTTAATACATTCATCAATACAGCTCTATGACTATCCTATTATATTGAGCTAGCAATTTCTGTATATCATCATCATCATCATCATCATCATCGTCATTCAAGGATTAGACTCTGTTGGTCTGTTCCGGCATCCATTTCTTCATCGGTCGTCCGACGCCTCTTCTCCCATCGGGTTTGTAGTGCCAAGCTTGAATTGGAAGTCTATTTGCTGCATACGGAGTAGATGGCTGGACCAGTCTTCCCTACCTTTCTTCAATACTTGCAATAAAGACTCTACATTCAGTTCGGTTCTTATTACTTCGTTTCTTATGTAATCCAACTTAGTGTAACCTTTCTGTATATCTGTTTATATATTAAATTTTTATATCTGGTTATTTATGTTCAACGGACCTCGAAAGCGGCTCTAACGATGTTCACTAAATTCGGAACATGGTAGGTTTATGATATAAAAAATTTGATTGCACTAGGTCTCATCCTTGGGAAAACTCGCTGAACGACATTAGAAAGATAATTCATCCTTGGCTGAAACAGCTGGGACTTTCGTCGTCTGTGGATAGTTAAAGTGAGCGAGTGATTCTGTGGAAAATCAAAATATCGCATCCCCGAAATTAGCTGACGTATAGCCAGCTGTAAAATACAAACTCGATCATTTTTGAGAATTGTGTTCTGTTTATCAATAAATGATAATAACGATCGAAGCTCGGTGCCCCGATATTATATTATATAACAAGTCATACAGCTGTGACTGGGCGACAACAGGCTTCGCCCAAAACTTCTCTCCTCCCAAATTCAACACTGCATCAAATTAATACAAATTGAATATTATACACATTAATACTGGAACAGAATCTTCGATACGGTAATTTATTGTGAAAATTAGTAGATTTCTCAAAAATGATCGAAATTAAGACTTTGTCCGTGAGTTACCCTTATATCTTTGTTTCCAATAGTTATAAAATGTAACATTCAAACTTCTGAGTAATCTCTACTACCTCTCTTGAAGATTTACATCCAAGCTACTCGTATTTTTCAAGAAAACACTTTGTGATTTATTATTTAGTCATTTATCTGAGATGATATTCAGTCAGATATTTAGAATTGCCCCCGCTTATTGGATGGAATAAATCTACCTACAACCCATAAATTCAACAGAATAGCTTTCTTCCTAATATTGTACGACTTCCTGAATGGTGGGGACATCTAAGAAGAAGAATAATAAATTCTTCAAAATGATCCTACATTTCTGAAGGAGATGATTCATGTGGAGGAGCTGAACGAATAATAGACGTCATAACTGAAGATCTTGCATAATTCAGCACAAAACGAGTATTAGAAAAAGCCATATGTGCGTGAAAATGTGAGGAATTCTGTTGATTCATCTCATGAAATACATCACATCACTATGTTGAAGTTCACTAAGGGTAGATGTGGGAAGGGGGATCACTAAGGGATGCTCCATAGTTGGTGAGATAGGGGGGAAGATATGATATTGAGAAAACTACGTGCTTGACCAACTTAATATCATGTAATGCGACTGTGGTACCCTCTTGCCAGCATCTTTTACCCTCAATTTTTCATTTATTCTCTCCACATATTGCGGCTAACTGACCAATACCCTTGTGATTCGTTTGAGTTGGATTGATGCATTACTATGAAGCATCTGTTGTCTGCGCTGGAGATATTGCTTGTTATAATACGGCAGATGGGACTATAATTCAGGATTCAGCTACCTATTCCATATATTACAGAATTTCAGATAAGGATGTACGACTTATTTGATATGAGATTGTCATATTTGGAGGGACTTTAGTGATCTAGGGACATATTTCAAAAGTCAACAGTCCACTATTGATATTTGTACTTGTATAAAGTCATTATCCTATTCATTCATATAAATTGTAAACTAGTCTCGACGTGGCAAAGTTCTTTCATTGACCAAGCGAAGTGAGGTCTAAGATTCAAGTCGACGGTTTGGAATTTCTCTTAATGTTTAAATGTACAAATGTTTGAATGTTTAAATGTTCAAATGTTTGAATGTTTGCTTGTTTAAATGTTCAAATGTTTATTTTTTGCGCATTTACGGCGAAACGCGGTAATAGATTTCCATGAAATTTGACAGGTATGTTCCTTTCTTAATTGCGCGTCGACGTATATACAAGGTTTTTGGAAATTTTGCATTTCAAGGATAATATAAAAAAGGAGCCTCCTCCATACGCCAATATAAGAGTAAAAATCAGACCATAGAATTATTCATCATCATAAATCAGCTGACAAGAATGTGATTACACAGATGTGTGGAGAAGCCAGTCCATTGCTGTATTTCCATAGGTCTATATTTTCAATCAGGTACTTGTGGATGAGAATACTGCGTGAGGTCTACTGTTCACAGAACTACTAGTGTTATCTGATGTTGTTTTATGTTACCTGACATTGTTTTATAATGAACCGTATCAGAGTTACTTCATCTATGTAAATGTCTATCACTTCACTTTGTACCTGACCGACTTGACGAGACCCATGTATATGTTATATAATATTTGTTGATCAATAAAATCTATTCTATTCTATTCTTATCACTTGTGAATTGTGATAAATCTTCTTACTGTTAATTTCCATAGAATTAAATTCTTTCAATCTATCAGTGAAGTTTGTACAAAAAAAATGATATCATGTATAATATAATGTCATATATAGTTTGTACAATCAATCAATTTCTAGTGTCAATATCATTAAATCAACATAGACCTAATGATTACAAATTCTAATATCTGTTCAATTTATCAGTTACAACACAACAAAGACCTAGTGATTTCAAACTCTAATACCTGTTTAATTTGTCTTTTGCAGGTAGAATTCGATTTATTCAATCTATCAGTAAAGTTTGTACAATCAATCAATTTCTAGTGTCAATATCATTGACTCCTAATGATTACAAATTCTAATATCTGTTCAATTTATCAGGAACACAACATAGACCTAGTGATTTCAAACTCTAATAATTGTTTAATTTGTTTTTTGCAGGTAATAACGTTTGCTGTACGATCTCTATCTAGCCCACCTAGGTACTATGTGAGTAAACCAACTTTACTTCTCACCTTCTCAACCGCAAAATCTAGTTGTAATCATCTCTAGAGAATTCTATCTAGGCACTCTTCGTAAGCAATGAATCCTTAAAATATACTCGTTCTATAGTTCATGATCTGGGATGGAAATTTGAATCACTCAAGTCCGAAAACTAACAAATTGATGATATTGAAGCCTATGTTTGGATATTGAAAAACTGTGAGATTATAAACCTCAGAATAGGTAGCAGTGGAAGGCTATCCAAGTCATATTAGCTTGACTTTCTCTCATCAATATCACAACTTTATTCGACATCTATTATTCTCTATTGGCCTTCTAATTTGAATAAATGGATAATTATTATTCAAAATCTGGGAAATTATAATTTTCAATACTCAGTTTTTATGATTGTGATATCTCACTAGTTCTGTGACAAGCAGTCCATTAGTTCAACTTTCAACTATTAACTAGAATTATTAATTAAATTTGATATGGAGACTATATTTTGTTATTTATTTATTTAATTTACAATCACAAATCACCTATCATAATTATAATTAATATAATATGATTGGGAGAAGACAACAGGCATAGCCTAAAACTGTCTTCTCCCAAATTTTTACAAATAAATGTTTCAAAAAAGAATGAGGTTATGATTGAAAAATGAAAATAAAAAAGATTCATGCACAAACTAGTGTATAATAACAGGAAAATATGTTTCTTATCATCTAAACATAGAAAAGTTTCGATTATGAGATATATGTCTATAAATAATAAAAAATAATAAGTGTATACACCATTGCACATGATAGATCAATCTTGCAGCATTTTACATCCCTCTCAACTGCAGTATGTCAATTATGATTACTTTAGAGAATGAAAACTTCCAAGCTGGGCCACTAATAACTAACTAAGAATACATCATATCTTTACAGATATGATACTCAATGATGCAACGTCATGAAATCGATCAAGTATACCTTCTACGACTTTCCATTTATAAGCACACCCCATCCATCTCCTCCGACAAGTGGCGAAGGAATGTCATTTACGTCGTCTGGTTAATTTTCATTGCATTGTGCCTAACATACTATGCATGTCGTATTGCAGTGGTAGGTGTGAGTGTACGAACTTAGTCGGCAATGTTTTATTGCATCGGAGGGGTGTATTGCTGGTAATTAAGTGGGGGTGAGGGGTGGTTCAAGGTGTGGGGACAAAATGGCGAATGTTAAGGGGGAAGATGTACAGTGGGGCATGTGTTATATAGTGGTTTATTCCCGAGCTGTTGACTTGGTATGTGTTCTAGGGTTGTGACCCTTGTTTATGACCTACACACTGAGGGTCACCCCTTCCACCCCACCCCACCGAACCGCGCCGTTTGTTATATTGAGCTCGCGAGATAGGCGCACCAGGGCGGTTGCGCGTGCGTGCCTACGTTGGTGCGTAAATAAGAATCCGACGACGTATCTAATTTCATGCTTCCGGGGGATGGGCAACTCGGGGCCGGATGTGAGCTTGTGCCCGAATTTTGTGTAATAGTTGTAACTGGGCCAGGATTTGCGAAAATGTTTTTTCTGACTTGGCAGGTTGTTTTGCATTGGGTGGAATGTTTGAAATTGAGAGTATTAAGGTGCGTACAGATATACGCTCCGCGAACATGAGCAATTCACTTTTAATCAGCTGATTATATCTGTATTTTTACAGAAATGGTAAGATACAGATATAAAAAGCTTGGCATCAGCTGATTAAAAGTGAACTGCTCATGTTCGCGGCGCGTAAATTTGCACGCACCTTTATAAGCTCGACTTTACTATCTCTGCACCTAGACGACTATAATCTGATCTAGGATTTGATTATATATCATCCAAAACTATATTTCCACCTTTCTATGTTAAAGCACAAATGTTTTTTTCAGTGAATGGAGGGAAATAAATGTTCACTGTATCAAAAAATTTCTAATAGTAACTGTACGATACGCCCCAATAGCTTTGTAAACTGAACAACAGCTTTGGACAACATAAACATTCTATCGAAATTTTTGGAGAGAAATAGTACAGGCTCAGCCTAGTTTTTCCTCCAATTTCATAATAAATAATATAAATATTCTATAAATATAAGGGTTCCTCCTTCCCAGTATAATGCAAGTTCATTATTTCAATGATTTCTATTGTTTTCAACCTTATTATTTCTTATTCTAAAATTGAACTGTGAATTACTCACCAACTGAAAACGTGATAAGTTTTCAATTTTCAAATTCAAGGTTTTTTCGGTTATGAAATCCTGATGCTCTTTGTTGTCTAAAAAGTCCATTGAACAATAATTATAATTATTATAGTTGTCCAGATTTACTTTCAAAATTGAATTGTTTAAGTTGTCTATTGGAGTAGGTAGGTAGGGTGCAAGGATAGTATATAGCCTATAGCCTATGATGTATTTACTATTCTTGGATAGAATGAGCTTCTGGATTTTTTAATAGGATTTTACTACTCATTGATGAAAGTTTTTGTTTTTCAACCAACCTATTATAAAGTAGTAGTTCTGTGAACAGTAGACCTCATGCAGTATTCTCATCCACAAGTACCTGATTGAAACTATAGACCTTATGGAAATACAGCAATAGACTGGCTTCTCCACACATCTGTGTAATCACTTGTCAGCTGATTTATGATGAATAATTCTATAGTCTGATTTTTACTCTAATATCGACGTATGAAGGAGGCTCCTTTTCCCTTTTATATTATCCTTGAAATGAGAATTTCCAAAAACCTTGTATATACGTCGACGCGCAATTAAAAAAGGAACATACCTGTCAAATTTCATGAAAAACTATTACCGCGTTTCGCCGTAAATGCGCAACATATAAACAATAAACATTAAGAAAAATGCCAAACCGTCTACTTGAATCTTAGACCTCACTTCGCTCGGTCAATTATGATATGCATATGATATTATGCACTGATTCAAACTACAAACTTTTCCAATGTTTGGGTACATAAAATTACACTTTCCCCTGCTTTGAAACTTTTGATACGGTACATAATACGAAACAAATCTTCGGTAAACCCCAATGGTTGCCATTAATTAATTTATGATACTACCCATCTTTTGTAGAGGGGACACCGAGGTGAATAAACTGATGAAGAGCCAAAGAAGTTGAAAAGAGATGATAAATGGTTGAGTGTAGGGGAGTAAGAGAGAAACTGAATGGTGGGAGACTAGGGTAGGGTCACTACGTGCATGGAAAGCGAATTTCCACCAGCTTTTCTTCATTTTCCGGCTAGATACTGATGGACTTTGGCGGGGAAAACTTGGTGCGCTCACAATAAAACACCTTAGCGATTCCCCAGCTTTCCGAAGGCGAATGAGGGAATCGGAGGGATATTTTTTATTACCAAACTTGGCTAACTTCCCTCCCGTCAACGCATCTCTAATGCAAAATACGTGTTCGGGATTTTTACGCCTTCATGTTTGTATCATGGTGATGAGGATTATGACGGTCATAAGAGGAAGGTGGGGATGGTGTAGCAAAGATAAGACTTCCGTAAAACTTTGGAGAAATAATGGTGTCTTTAGGAATCTGTAGATCAATAAAAATATAGCCTATATAAATCGGGAAATATGGTGATTCACAAACAAACTTCTTCCTAGAAATTATGGAGTTTGCAGGAATTTGTAGTTCAATGGAGAGTTTTCAAATCGTCAAAAGTATAAATAAAAATTTAAAAATCAAAGTACTTTTTTAAAATTTTTCAATCACGACATGTTCATATTTTTTAAAAGTAGCCCTATAGAAAAAAAAGACAATTTGACGTCAAAAATATGTTTGAATTAGATTGGAAGTTATTCATCTATTATTATTTATTTATACATTGATAGGGTGCGTACAGATATACGCGCCGCGAACATGAGCAATTCACTTTTAATAAAAAATAATAATATCGAGTGACCTGGCTGGCTCAGGTCTGGTGTAAAAGTTTTCAGGTCGCAACTGATCAATTTCAGGGCCTCTGACATGACATGAGCAATTCACTTTTAATCAGATGATGCCAAGCATTTTATATCTGTATCTTACCGTTTCTGTAGAAATAAAGATATAGTCAGCTGATTAAAAGTGAATTGCTTATGTTCGTGGCGCGTATATCTGTACGCACCTCTAGATACAATATAATTCTCAATTATGAATGATTGGGAGAGGAACAACAGGCTTAAAGCCCAAAACTGTTCCTTTCCCAAATTTAGATAGAAATTGTCCAAAATAGTTTGAGTATTCTACCATCTATAATATTGGAAAACTGTCGGAGTTGAACTAATAATCTTTTTCCCACCTCTGTACTTTCCTGGGACATAATTTCAGGAAGATTAATCAGAGACATTACAGTGAACACAAGAGCTTCTAAAACATCAACACACTTTCATATTCTTTTATATAGTTGTAGGTAGCGGAAGAGAAGAGAATAATTGACAAGAAAATGATGGATTAGCAGTGTGATAATCAGTAAGTATCAAGGATTTTAGACTGAATGATATTCAGTGAAATAAGAGAAGAGATAATTCGTGGAGGAAATGTAAAAAGAATGTAGTATTAATAAAGAATAAAACGAAGAGAAAAGAGTATAAAGAAGAATAAGGAAAAGTAATAGAAGAAGAAGGAGAGGAAGAAGAAGAAGAAGAAGTAGGAGAAGAAGGAGAAGAAGAAGAAGAAGAAGAAGAAGGAAAAGTTAGACTATAGAAGACGAAGTAGAAGAAGAAGAAGAGGGAGAAGAAGAAGAAGAAGAAGAGTGTGAGTGAAGAGGAAGAACACAAAATAATCCTTTTCACCCCTCATCTATAACACTTAAGTGCAATTATTGTCTCAGCCCGAAATGAAGTCTTTATGTGGTGGATTTGCATGTTGAGGGTTCATGCCACGCTGTCTCACGCTATATCAAGTGGCCGCACTGTTCCTTACATAGACGCTTTGCCACTGGATTAGACGGGCCATGGTAGTATAGAAGGCTAGCAGTATAGAGTGCTGGTCGAGCAAGATAACGTCTCTATTCTCCGCTGTTTATCAGCCGTCTTCTAATAACAGTGCTGCCATCTGGAGCGACCGTAAATTTCTGCTCAAAAGGCAATCATCGATCTCACTCTACTGGCCAACCTGTTTTCCAAGTGAAATTTTATTATTTTCCACAAATAGATACACAAACCTGCAATTTTTCCCCAAGTGGACTCTTCTTTGACTAACCTAATTCGTTGAACTCTATCCAGGTCTTGAAACTGGTTCCAAAAGTACTTTAAAGAGTTCTAAAACAAATTTCAATGAACATTTCAGAGTTTTTAGACTTTTGAAACTGATTTTTTCATTCTCAAAATGATCTATAGACTTCTATAACTGTTTATTTCTCTCTCCCAAATGATCGAATAAACTCTTGAACTGAATCGTTTACATTCATTGATCCCTATGTTCGGTTTCCTTCATACATCATACATAAAACTAGTAGTTCTGTGAACAGTAGACCTCACGCAGTATTCTCATCCACAAGTACCTGATTGAAACTATAGACCTTATGGAAATACAGCAATAGACTGGTTTCTCCACACATCTGTGTAATCACTTGTCCAGCTGATTTATGATGAATAATTCTATAGACTGATTTTTACTCCAATATTGGCGTATGAAGGAGGCTCCTTTTTCCTTTTATATTATCCTTGAAATGCAAAATTTCCGAAAACCTTGTATATACGTCGACGCGCAATTAAAAAAGGAACATACCTGTCAAATTTCATGAAAATCTATTACCGCGTTTCGCCGCAATTGCACAACATATAAACATTCAAACATTTAAACATTAAGAGAAATCGTCGACTTGAATCTTAGACCTCACTTCGCTCGGTCAATTATTCTTCAATTTGATCATTTTTCAGGGGATTCATGAATTACGTTTGAATATTAATCTTGTTGATATTCACTTATCTCCTTGATCAGTTCACTTCATATCAAAGTTAAAATATTCATGAATTGATGATTTGTTAGCAGTATTTATAGAATGTGCTTAAATATTCATAAATTGGACTATCAAAATGGAAATAACTTGATCCCAGATCATCTACATGAGTTATTCCAGTATAAGTTGAAAATTTATCTTGGAGAAAGTTCATGGAAAATTTCCTTTTGCATTGAAATTTGGAAATATTCGAGTCATGAATGAATCCATGTATAGATAAAACCTCCTCATGCATTGAAATTTGGAATATTCAAGTCAAAAATGTTGCCTTCCATACGAGAATATAATAATATATTACTTCGTTTCTCTATATTATTCTGAAAGTAGTGTTCGGAGTTTGAATAAATTGTGAATAAATTGAAAATTTATTTCACGAATTTGAGAATAAAAATATCTCACATGGAAACTTCTTGAGAACACTTTCAGCTTCCTCCACATATTTCCTTTTGCAACTTTTCCATACCAGAGAACCATACAAATATTTCATATGATTTCCGTCCGCGTCTCTCAACACAGAAATAATACAAATAATAAAAGTGCGAGTGTGAGTGAAAATGTGATAGGAGTGAGAGAGAGTATTATATACAGGACAATGACAATACCAGCGACAAGGAGAAGAATGGAGTGAAAGGGATATATGTGGGACAATGACAAAGCCAGCAGCTACATCTTTAGTGCATTACTGTGAGATGAAATAAAAAGTAAGGAAGATATGGAATGTTGCTATTTCATATCGTGGAACTTGAGGAGTGTTTCATATGTTCGGAAGAGAAAATGAGAGAGAAGATTGTTTGAAAAGTTGGACGGGAAAAATTCGTTGAAATGAAGCAGTGCTTTGAAATCGAGTCAGATTTTATTGAACTGATTTATTGAGTTTGAATCTAGGATCTGATATTCTGGTAGTTACACTGCTCCCTTAAGTACTTCAGTCTCTTCTACTTTAAGTCTCTGAGGCTAGCTACACAAACATCGATTTTTGTTTGTACGATATTTTGCTGTCCTTATGAATTCTAATTAGATTAAACAGATGATTTTTAAACCGATTATGTTTGTCAGGTTCCGTTTAATCTGATAAGAGTTCATAAGGACGGAAAAATATGATACAAACAAAAATAGATGTATGTGTACGGGGCTTAACGGTCATATTTCAAACACTTCCCAATCACAGTTTGATATGAGTAATCAGTTACATTGGTTATTAGTCACATTATCCTCTTTCTTGGTAAGAGATACTCGTGTTTATATGAAAATTTAAAAAATTCAAGTACCTTGTTTCAACTTTATTTTATTCCACACTAGATGTTTCGACTCATTAGGCACATTCTATACATCTCACTTTTGAATCAGTCTGATACACATTATAAAACAGTTGTGGGCGAGCCTGTTGTTTTTCCCAAATTGTACAATAATATTATCATGCAAATAATTTGTTAAAGCTTTATTTATCCTCAATGTTGTTTTCTATCACGAACTGCTTTTCATTAAATCACTTTTTGCGTGAATTAATTCATTTATTGTAAAATATCTGACTGCTGGTCGTTTTTTTCTAATAGCAAAATGCTATTATTCTATCTAATAAAGTGCTTTATTTATTCTATCAATTTTGTAGTCTATGAACACTGTTCATTCATGCTACATTGTATCAAATTTGCCAGTTATTAATTCGTCTTAGGTTGTCGTTGTTTTTAAATCACTGGCATATTACAAATAACTTCTTTATAGAATCACTAGTATCCTTAATTTACTTCAAGACACTTGAACACGATCAGTTCTAAACAATTATGCCATTAAAAATATCATATTATCAAGTAGTCCCAAAGAATAATACGGTTTGGAACCTTCATAATTAACTTCTTGTGTAGTTGAGAGGTTGATATTGTGGTTATTATCATAGCCACCTCTAATACAAGGCCGCAGCCTACGATTGCAACGTCGCAGTGTGGGTCTAGAATCTTATACATGATTGGTGAAAAAGATCAGCTGGTAAAAATTTTATTTTAAAATAAGTTTTATTTTTTAAAATCTTTTTCACCAATCAAGTATTGGATTCTAGGCCTATACTGCGACGTTGCAATATCGTAGGCCGCGACCTTGTATTAGAGGTGGCTATGTTATCATTCATATCAAATAAAAAGACTAAGACATTGTCAAAAACTACAGATTTTATTGATAGTTAGAAACCAGTTTATCAGAGATTGACAATGGTGTAACAACCGAAACTGTCAATAGAATCTGTGGTTTTTGACAATTTCTTAGTCTTTTAATCTAATAACTTTAATTTATTGTACCCGGCTAATATAATAACTGAGTGCATGTATCTAGAAGTTCCAATTTTTTAGAAGTCGAGCAATTTGAGATTTATGTTTTATGTTGTGGGACTCAGTTACTCCAATCAATCTCCAGTATCATGCTCCATTTTTTCAATGTTGTAGAGGTGTTTGGTACCTTCTTAATTAACTTGAAGTTATTGTACCCGGCTAATATGCATATCCAATATAATAACCGAGTGCATGTATCAAGAAGTTTCAATTTTTTAGAAGTCGAGTAACTTGAGATTTATGTTGTGGGACTCAGTTACTTCAATCTCCAGTATCATGCTCCACTTTTTTCAATGTTGTAGAGGTGTTTGGAACCTTTATAATTAACTTTAATTTATTGTACCCGGCTGATATAATAACCTAAAGCATGTATCTAGAAGTTATAATATTTACAGAAGTTAAGTCAACTTGAGATTTATGTTGTGGGACTCAGTTGCACCAATCTCCAGTATCGTAGTCCAATTTTTTCAATGTTGTAGAGGTGTTTGGAACCTTTATAATTAACTTGAAGTTATTGTACCTGACTAATATAATAACCGAGTGCATGTATCAAGAAGTTTCAATTTTTTAGAAGTCAAGTAACTTGAGATTCATGTTGTGGGACTCAGTTACTCCAATCTCCAGTATCATGCTCCAATTTTTTCAATGTTTGTAGAGGTGTTTGGAACCTTTATAATCAACTTGAAGTTATTGTACCCGGCTAATATGCATATCCAATATAATAACCGAGTGCATGTATCAAGAAGTTCCAATTTTTCAGAAGTCAAGCAATTTGAGATTTAATATTTATGTTGTGGGACTCAGTTACTCCAATCTCCAGTATCATGCTCCATTTTTCTCAATGTTGTAGAGGTGTTTGGAACCTTTATAATTAACTTGAAGTTATTGTACCCGACTAATATAATAACTGAGTGCATGTATCAAGAAGTTTCAATTTTTTAGAAGTCAAGTAACTTGAGATTTATGTTATGGGACTCAGTTACACCAATCTCCAGTATCATGCTCCAATTTTTCCAATGTTGTAGAGGTGTTACTTAGTGAGCACAGACTCCCTTCCCAACTTTGATGCTCGGAGCAGTTTCCAGTCGCACCATCTTAACCAATCCCGTGAATCACTACTTGCTTCTCATGTTATTATAATCTATATCTTACCCACATGTATTTGACGCCATTAAAGTGAGCCAGCGGCGTTTTGAAGCATGTGTACGAGCCGTAAACAGCGGTTCACGTTTGAGAATGTAAGTAACTGTTGACTAATATCATGTGTACAGCGACCAGATACTAGTCTCGTTGTTTTCAGCCTGTTATACTTTGTGCCCTATTATTTTGTACTATCCACAATAATTGTAGAGCCTGAGATGAAAGCTTCGCATTCTGTAGTATGGTTGGTGTAAGAAGCGACATGAGTTTGCATAGAAAACAAGCTGAAATTGTTGGATGTGTGTCGTTTCTAGGTGGTTCCTCCTCTGATAAAAGAGATGTGGGTTGGGTGTGGATGTGATAATGCTTAGTTTGTGGTGCAAGAATAGAATATTCTCAGTGTACAGTTGATATTGCCATAGAATAAACAATCAATCTAGATTGGTTATTCTATGGTAGTGGAAAGCCAGTTGATACAGTCCTGAACGTCTTCCAATCCTGAAGTCCATTTAAATTCTGTTAATTAACGTTCAAATAATCCTCAAATAATTTCCATGTTAACACAGTATTTTCATATACTGAAAATGTTATTTATATTGTAATTTATTGACACTGTTCTAATGTATCTCCTACATCTGATGAATAAAGTATTTTTCTATTCTATATCCTAAAAAAATCTGGTGTGGCGCACTCACACATCTTTCCTTGCCGTTATGGAAATTGATCACCTGACGCTAGTGTTCACGCGCATCTCAAGTCTACCAATTCTTAGATCTGAGCCAGCTGGTGACAGGACAATATCGCTGCAGACACACGAAGTCTGCTATCTCTTCATAGTGAATGATTTGAAAGAATCAACAGTTGCCAACAGTTTGCAATTGAATAATCTTATTTTCTCGAATTTCGAGCTTATTTTCAATTTTAGGTGAAAAAGTACAGTAATATACAGTCTATAACTAGAGAAGGTCCAAATAAGTTCAGAAAAGACTAAGGAAACATGACAAGAGAATATCAATCATAGATGGATATTCAATCTCTCAGTACTCGAACCAGTGAAACCTGAATTTCCCCAAATTATTATCTTGTTAATACAGTATTTTCAGATCCTGGAAGGTCCACTTCTTGACTCGAGGAGGGCTTAGTAGCTACATATCTGAAAACTATGTTCTTGTTGATACAGTATTTACAAATCGTAAAAAAAATCACTTTTTAACTTGAGGAGGAATAAATATCTACTTCTTGAGAAGAAATGCAGAAAAATGACAAGAAGATATTAATCACTTTTGAACAATTAATTACGACATAGCAGTCAGGTATTTATATAAATAAAAGCTATTAGCTTCTACTTACATTAGTGTAGCGCTTTCGGACACTAGGCCCTTCATCAACACTCACTAGTGTCCGAAAGCGCTACACTAATGAAAGTAGAAGCTAATAGCTTTTATTTATATAAATACCTGACTGCTATGTCGTAATTAATTGTTCAAAAGTGATTATTTAACAAGCAGTTCGTAATGGAATCAAACATTGAAGAGAATAAATTATTGATATCCACTTTCTCAGTACTCAAACGAGTAAAACCTCGAGGAATAAATATCTACTACTTGAGAAGAAATGCAGAAAAATGACAAGAAGATATAATTAATAAATTATTGATATCCACTTTCTCAGTACCCAAATGAGCAACCTTTGAACGTCTAGGATCTCCAGGTTGTTGGCAATCTATTTCCATTAGTGCAACAAATAAATCTGCTGCATCCACTAGCATTCCTCCCCATCACATCCCGACATCCGCGTTTCCAGGATGAGGAGAAAATTAATTCCATTGAGCTACTGTGGGAGTCATAAAAGTGTTTTGTTTTTCGTCGCTCGGACACAATGTTCAGTTCAGGCTTCACACCACTATCCGATAAATAGGGCCGGTTATTTTTTGC